>JAEOAD010000012.1:43472500-43652500 GCA_036365145.1 Orientallactaga sibirica | reverse complement strand
TGTTAGTGGTTAAAGGTGCTTGCTTGCAAAGTCTGTCTTCCCTCATTAGATTCCTTAGTACTCACATAAAATCAGGCGTACCAGCTGATATATATATCTGAAGTTCATTGGACCTAGAGTCTTTCTCTCTCCTCCCTCCCTCAAAAATAAATGAAAGTATTTTTAAATATATTAAAGTATGTTATTTATTTAATATTTAGACCTAAATATTAAAGGTGACATATATATATATTTTTTTCTAGTAAAGTGGCTTATTACTGTATTCAGGTATTGTTATGTTAAGCAAGAATGTTCATAGCTAACACAGGCATCACTGTGAATACTTGAAAGTTTTCCAACATCAAGTATTCTTTCTAACTATTCCCAAACATTTTTTAAATGTGCATAGCATGTCCCACTTATTGACTAACAAAAATACTCAGTAAACTATATAATGTATTAAAAACTACAAAATATTTTAAAATGTAGCAGTAAATCACATGAAAACTGAACAAAATACATTCCCAAATGGTTTGTTCACTTTGTGCCGATAGAGCATGTTGTCTGAAGACTAGTTACCACCAGTTACCTTTTATAACTCTGGCTCTAGAAGACATATTATAACTTAAAACTCTAACACATGAGAGCTTTTCCCATGTGGTACATAGTACACGCAGTTGGTTTTCAGTTTCTGTCAGTATTTCACACAGTGATCCACCTCTCAGTTGAGCAAGGTTTTCTTTTCTAACATGGTAATCATATGATTACTACATGATGCCACCAGCCCAGGCAAAAATCAAATGCCTTTGTCAAATATTTCTTCCAACTCTTTGGTCATTTTTCAAATATAATAAGCCTAAGACTAAGGACATCCAGAAAGATTTTAAAATCCTGATTTCTCTGACCCACACCCAGACATTTGAATGAATATGTCTGACTGAGGATGGCGTCCAGATAATGTGCATTTCCAGTGACCCTCCTGGAAGGCTGTTCCTTATGCTCTGAGAACCACTTTCTGAATCTGTCTCAGGATACGAGTTGTTCACTCTAAAACGTAATAGAAGTTCAAGGCATGGCCAGTTTTCCTCCAGTTCCAGTATGTTAGCTGCATATTGTAAACATTAAAATATTATTTTTCATATTCATGAGTAAAACTTCTGGCTGGCTTCACTAGGAAGGTGAAATCCCGTTCCTCCTTAGCATGAAAGACCTTAGCAGACTGTCATCCTGGTGGATCTGACTGTTCTGTAGCATTGCTGTTCCATTAAAAAAAAAAAAAAAAACTTGAGAGTTGAACAATTATTTATTCTTACTCTCCTTAAACTTGTTTTATATTCATCAGACTTTAGCATATTTTCAGTAGATAATATCAAAGACAACTAACCTAAAAAATAGTTTTGCAGTTTTAGAATAGGAAAAATACCCATAGCAGAACTTTCTGTAGAAGAAATTTCTCTTTGATGCAAATGAGCATACTGTAGTGCATGATATCTATTTTTCTTTTTTTCCTTTTTTGTTAGCATTTTTTCTTGTAAACTGTAGCAGTGGAAGCATTCCACTCAACCAGCCAACAATCTAGGCTTCCATCTTGTATAAGAAGACATGTTCACACTGAACCTACACTGTTGGCTCTGAAACTGGAGTTGCTTATTTAGAACATGGTTATGCACATGGATCACACTTAGGCTGAAATATCAGGAAGATACACATGGGCTGGATTGTGTTAAAACTTGTTGGCCAGATCTGCACTGGACAGTGCATACTTGAAACCCACATCAATGCAATCAACCTATTTGTTAAAATTGCTGACTCTCTTATTTGAGCCTATAGCTATCCAATGAGCAGATGCAAACAGGACAAAAGTCTGTCATTCATGATTTTATGTGGCAGCTCCCTCTTTTTGTTACTGTAAACATTGGTTTACAAGCTCTGCCTATAAACATGTCACAGGTTTCATACCAGCCTTACATTTCCTTAATCTCACTCCCTGCCCTTCAAGGATGAAGCTATCAAGATAAGCATAAGGGCAAGATTCACAGGTACACCATACTAACAGACTGAGGACAGTACTGTACAAGCTGGCATTTGAAAATCTGTTGAGCATGATGTCACTGCAAATCTTGAAAATATTTGTGCCAGTTCTTAGGATGATCTGCTTTGTTCCACTGGAGAAACACCTAGATGACTGGAATCTTTGTTCCAAAACAGAATGGCAGCCTAATCACTGACTACATACCATATTGCCTTTCTGACTTGTTCATTCACTGAGTCATTCTCTCCTGAAGTCAACTAAGATCCCAGTCACAAAACTTCTGATCTACAAACTTTTTGTGATCCACCCCTGTAGCAGACAGCTTTAGGTTCGCTGAGATGAACTTCCAGTCCAGGCACATTTATGGAGGAAGGGATTTACTGAAGCTTACAGATCCAGGGGAAGTTCCATAATGGCAGAAGAAGCTGGTCTGCCTTCACAGGACCAAACACAGAGAGCAAAGCCACAAGCCAAAAGCCACACAGCACAGCACACCTCAGGAACTCCAGCTAGGCACACTTTGCATATCTTTAGATTGAAATCTCAAACCTACCACCACACCTTAAGATCCTGCCCAGTGACACTGCCTCCAGCCAGGTGGATGCAGATGCAAATGACAAACTAATAAAACACTAAATATATTGGGGAACCATCGATTCAAACTACCACAACCCTTCTCTAGGCAATAGAAAATTTCTAATTTTCTGTTAGAGTCCACATGACATGTCCAGAGTCTGGCCCACCAACACCAACTATGAAAACTTCTGATTCAGGCCTTTGTTCCTTTTTTTTTTTTTTGTATAATTCTAATACAGCTAACAAAGAAAAGAGAAATTCTCCTTTAATCTTCCTGGTACATCCATCTTGCCATAAACTTCTTTCCTTACTTTCCTCCTTTCAATATTAGTAGCACAAGTGATAAAATAGGACCTATTGAGAGCCCCCAGATCCAAGGTTTTGGCCTATGTTCAGGAACAAAATATGGATTTTATATAATGGTGTCATTAGTACATGACACAAAACATATTTCTGTGTAAATACGTCCTTTTAAATAATTTTCATGGATTTGTATATTTGATTAAAATTAACTAAATTCATAAAATAAAACTGTACCAAGTATATTTCTGATTGAGAACAAAAATAATTATGTAATTGATCTTAAAAATAACCAATCATCATGAAACTTTTGTTGTAGCTAGATATTACAAGTGATTTAGCAGTAGCTGAATTACTATTTATTATGTTCTTCTTTATGTCAATATGATCTTAATGTAATATAATCATTAATTTAATTTTATTTAGCATGTATAGTTTATTTTCAGCTGTATTTATGCTTTACATTAAAATATGTGATTTGTAGGACTCAAAAGTCCGGGATTTAGAATGAAATATCTAACCAACCAAATAAATATACACACCAGGGACAAAATAAAAGGAAAAAAAAAAAGACTCTCTTACATCTTACATGGCGTGGCAATTAATCTTGGTTGCTAATTTGATTGGGTTGAAGCAATCAAAAGAGATTAGGATATAAGTACACATATGAGTGTGTCTGTTAGAACCTTCCCAGGGAGGGCTGACCAAGGGAAAGATCTGCCCTATGGAAAGCAGCATCCCATAGGCTGGGGCAGATGGAATAAAAGAGGGAAAAGAAGACATCCAGATATCCAGATCTCTCTCTCCCCCACACACATTCTCTCAGCTATAATCTGAGCTGTGAGATAATCTACTCTGCCATACCTTGTCTCCACAATGCACTAGAACTCTTGAATCCATGACTATACAATGATTCTTGCCCCCTTAATTTGTTCATGTGTTTTGTCACAATGATACTAGTCTGACCAACACACTTTGAAAAACTTCAATATGTTGTTGTTTTTTTTTAGATGTTTACATTTTAATCTTTGCCCGGAATTTTGACAATCATTTTATATTGTGACTAAAGTCAATAAGAGAGAACCATTTAAAAGCCTACAAACTCCACTTCTAGTAATATTCTCACAGTGTTCATGGAGGCCAGGGACTTTTATCCTTAATAATAACAATCTATGCCTAAGCATAAGGCAATAATAAATATTATGTATTGGTAAAAGAAAAAAAAGAACTAGATACTGCCTGAAACCCACTCATTGCCAACCATGCAAACTGGTCAAAACATTTCCGTCTCATAATGTCACTTTCTATCACATGACCCATGTAAGCTTTCTTGGATTTCTCTCTTATTTCTGTCAACTCTATATTTTATATCATTGGCAAA
Organism: Orientallactaga sibirica; assembly: GCA_036365145.1. Lineage (NCBI taxonomy): Eukaryota > Metazoa > Chordata > Mammalia > Rodentia > Dipodidae > Orientallactaga > Orientallactaga sibirica. Next base: position 43,648,232 of record JAEOAD010000012.1, on the reverse strand, counting down.
ATCACATTTTTTTAATTTGTCTGGTTCTAGAGTTAAAAATGGAGAAAAATATATTAAGCAGGTAAGAGAATACATTAGAATGCATGCTTTTAAAAATTAAAAGATAGAACATTAAGATGTTATATTTTAAAGAAAATTAAATTTGCAAAATTCAATAACTAGTGCATGTGGCTTTTGTGTGTACTGGGGAATCGAACCCTTGTCCTTGGGCTTTGCAGGCAAGTGCCTTAGGCCATCTCTTCAGCCCTAATAAATATTTTCTTTTATAAGAAATCCTAGGAATATAAGTAAGGCAATAGTGGTTAATTTCAGTGCCTCTTGGAACTGGCCTTCTACCTTCTATAATGGTCCATTTAAATAAGAGAACTCAAGAAAATGAAAAACTAACCTAAACAGAAGAGGGTCTTTTTTTTTTTTTTTTCCTCTTAAAGAAAGAGTGAGAAAGAGAGAGAAATTGGCACACCAAGGCCTCAGTCACTGCACTTGAACTCCAGATGATTGTGTCACCTAGTGCACATGTGCAACCTTGCGCTTGTGTCACCTTTGTTTTATAATTTGGCTTATGTGGGATCTGAAGAAAGAACAAATCTAGGACCTTAGGCTTCACAGGCAAATGCCTTAACCACTAAGCCATCTCCAGCCCTGTTTTCTTGTTTGTTTTTTGCTTTAGTCAGATGTATTCAGTGTTTCTTATGAAATATTTTTCTATATGTTCATATACATAAATGTTTTCTGGAAAGAATTCTTTAAAAGTATGCATCCAACAAAATCAGACATTAAAACACGATCAGGAAATTACATTAAATGAATGTCATAGAACTATTGCCTTACTTATATTCCTAGGATTTCTTATAAAAGAAAATATTTATTAGGGCTGAAGAGATGGCCTAAGGAACTTGCCTGCAAAGTCCAAGGATAAAGGTTCGATTCCCCAGCACCCACATAAGCCACATGCAGAAGGTGGCACATGCATCTGGAATTCATTTGTAGTGCCTGGAGACCCTGGCACACCAGTTCTCCATCTGTCTGTTCCACTATCTCTTTCTGCCTCTATCTCTCTCTCTCTCTCTCTCTCTCTAATAAATAAAAATTAAATATATTTATTAGTACTCACACCTAATTTAAACTATTCTTTTTTTGTTTGTTTTCTTTTTTAGTTTTTCTGAGGTAGGGTCTCACTCTAGCTCAGGCTGACCTGAAATTCACTATGTAGTCTCAGGGTGGCCTCAAACTCATGGTGATCCTCCTCCTTCTGCCCCCTGAGTGCTGGGATTAGAGGCGTGCACCAACATGCCTGGCTTAACTATTCTTAATTGTAAAGTATATGTAGCTTTGTTAAGGAATGAATGAAAGTGGCAATATTAGATCCATACATTCTGGAAGCTTCTTCAGAGATAATTCCATATTTACATTCATGACTTCTATCATCATTACCCTTTCTCTTCAGTGAACAATTTCTCCATGGATTAGAACTGGAGATTGGAATGGGGAAGGAAAAAAAAAAAAAAAAAAAAAAAAACTTTGAACTATATATGTTATTTTAAAGTGCAAATACCCACCATTGCCTCAATTGTTTGTGTTTAAGCTTCCTGCTCCTAAGCTGATGGAGCCTTTGCCAGGAGGACCCCTGCAGGAGTTTCTTTTCTAGGGGCAGACATTGAGGTTGATTAATCCAGCACACCCCTTGTTCAGAGCCAGTCTGCACTGGTGTTCTCCCTCTCTGTGTGTGGCTGATGTGTGAGACTGCAAGCCAGTTGCTTTTCTATGCCATTATGAAGCTTCCCATCAATACTTTAAATCTGTCATAAACCCTCCTGTGAGCTGGTTCTGGTTGCATGCTTTGTCTCAGCAATGATAAGCTAACTGCTATACCACATTTTTAAATACATTTTCTACCTTTTCAAAACACTTAGGCACATCCTTTCTGATCAGCACATGTTTTAGTCACAATAAAAAAAGATGATAACTTCATCTGTCTTTTTGGATTTCCCTTGAGTGTTGGTTGTTAGCTGTGGAAGAACAAAGACAACATTCCATGGAAATTTCTGCACTGAACTGATTTAGCAGGGTGACTGCCCATGTCACAAACACTTTATACTATGAATCGATGAGTACTTACTCCCTCATACTCTGCTGCCAGTGGAACAAATACTTTCAGGATTAGAGATGGACCACCACCTCAGACTCCTAGGAGTTCCTCACAAGAGCTGGCTTATACTGTGATATGATAGTACCACGTTTAGCCAGATGCAAAGTGAAGCAAGGGTGCAATGCTGCACTTGACCACAAGGGGGAGGACGCATCTAGATTTCGTTTGTAGCAGCTGAGAAACGGCTGGGGCGCCCATCTCTATCTGTCTTCCTCTGTTCATTGTTGCTGGAATAGCTTGGAGGGCTGGGCTGGGGTGGTAAGGAAAATAGAAAATTAAGCCAGAGAGCCAAGTTTCCTGCCTTCCACCTTGTCTGAGGTAGTCTCTCACTGCTAGCTGTTGCATTTTCCTGGATAGCTGGCCTATAAAATACTTGAGGTTCTACTATCTCTGTCTCCCGCCTTATTGTAGAGCACAGGTGTTTGAGCTAGCACATCTGGCTTCACTTTGGTTCTGGGCGTCCAAACTCAGGTACTTACAAAGCAAGAACCTTATCCATTGAACTAACTCCCCAGCCCCCAAGCATATGTCTTTATCCTAAAAATTCTTATTTACTGAGAGAAAAATGAAGATTATATGGTACAAGCATATGTATATTATTCAAACAATTATCTCAGCTGGTAGAAACAATGCATATTTAAATCGCTAAAATGATATTTAGAGATTAACAACCATACATGAATGCTTAGATTCCAAATCCCTAGAAAACATTACTTTGGAAATATCTGCATGGGTTCAAATGCTTTTAGGTGTGTTCTGAAATAGTAATTGGTCTTAATTTAACAAAAAATTGAAATTATATATATATATAGATAGATAGATAGATAGATAGATAGATAGAGAAATTTAGATGTAGATACAGGTGTAGATAATATATGTTTATATTGGAAGAGGTGTTAAAATTTTCAAGCTTTCTTGATCACTTTTATCTCACATTAGCAAAATGTATAAATACACTTTCATTTGAAATTATATTATACTTTGGGGATAAGAATTGGAAATGGACAAAAAACATGTGAATGAATAAATTGCTTATGGGAATTGGGGATGTGGGAAGCTGGTTGAGCTACAGTAATGAAAATAAACCTTTCTGCAGGAATGGTTCATTTGAGAGTATAGGAACAAGAAAATGCAGTCATGTAGGTAACTTAAGTAAGATCTTCCCAAAGAGAGGTTAACACAAGTGCATACATCTTCAAATATGTAATCACAATGATTCCAAAATTAAGAATGAAAAAGAGAAATATATGGTGAGACAGGAATGCAGTAAGGAAGCCAGCAAATATTTGGAGAGGTAGACAGAGAAGTTGGCCAGACAGACTGCACAGGGTCTTGTGTGGCAAGGGAGAGGGTATTGGTGTCATTGTAATGGCAATTGAGGCCTGTAAAGATTATTAGCTGAGGAAGTTGATTTGATGATGGCCTTGAAAAGATGTCTCTGTTCATAACAACTTATTATCACAAAACTATTAAAATAATCTAGATGACAAGCAGTGGTAACAGGGAGTATGAGCTTAGCGCAGGAGGAGAAAATACAAGAATAAAAAATAGGAATTTCAAAATGAGACCAACTAGACAAATTATATTTGGGGTTTAGTGATAAGGAAGTGTAAAACAATTTTGACTGGGCAGTCCTAATTTTTAACAGATTGTCATTCTAATACAGCTTGGCAGAATTCTACACAAACATTGAAAATAATGGAATTGAGCCAGAGGAGTTCATTGTATTATAAGAAAGATGGTCTATTGCCTAGTCTCAAGAATTTAGGGACTTTTAAAAATATTTTATTTATTTGAGAGGGAGAGAGAGAGATAGGCAGATATGGAAAGAGAATGGGCACTCCAGAGATTCTAGCCACTACAAATGAACTCCAGACACAAGGACTACTTTTTGCTTACGTGGGTACTGGGAATCGAACCTGGGTCCTTAGGCTTTATAGGGGAGCACCTTAAGCACTAAGCCATCTCTTTAGCCTTGATTTCTTTCTTTTTCTTTCTTGATTTCTTTCTTTCTTTCTTTCTTTCTTTCTTTCTTTCTTTCTTTTTTTTAAAAATTAGGAATATTTAATGGAACACTTCTACTTAGCAATGCAAAAACCTCTTACTTTGAAGAAGAAAAGGATAAGGCTATAAAGAAGAGATATGCTTTTTTCCCCCTATTCCCACTCTTTTCTGAGAGGAAACATAATATGAATACTATGTTTACTAATAATTCTTATTTGTAGAAGATGAATGCATATACAGTCCTCCATTGTCGGAACCTCCGACAGGTAGAGGCTATAGTGAAGAGGGACTGGTCCAGCCGGTCCCTCTCCGGGGCTGAATGGGATGATGAGTGTCAGCCTTTCCTCCTAGGCACCAGAGGAACTAAACACCACACTGAGTCGGGAGGCTGTCGAAGCAGGATCTCGTTTATTGTATATCAAGACAGGTATATACAGGGAAAAACCACAGAAAAGAAAGGGACTTTTCAAAGGGACTTTTCCTGGTAGCAACAGGGGAGCCAATAGGTGTAAAGGTCAGCAGTGGCGTGCTAATCGGGAGAGAATTGTTTGTAGGAACTCTGGAGACATGGGCTGTTCTAGTCAGGAGAGTATTGCTTATGAGGAACGCTATGGAGACATGAGCTGTTCACAAGGAAACCATGCGTGGAACCCTCCAACGAATGTTGGGAGGGTGTGGGGATGGTGCAGGGAGGGCAGGACTGCATCAGCCATGCAGCGTGCTGTGTCATGCTCAGCAGGAAGTTAAAGACAGTGCTTGAAACTTTACTTTAGGTTTATCCATTTTCCTCTAGGCCAGAATCTTTTACATAGTGCCCAACACTCCATGAGATACAGTGCACTTCTAAAACAATAAGTGGACTTCATGATAGTATGTCTACATTTACTAGTCTTTCAGTGAAACATTTATGTAGGATTTTCACTATCTTTCTTGACATGGCCTTAGTAAGCATCTCTGGCAGCCATTTATGCTGTGGCTGTAACAGTTTCTTTCCATCCACCTCCTTGCCCCAGTGTCTGCATGAGCATCTTCTTCCATATATTTCCTGTTATATTTCTATCATAGTGTACATAAGAAATAACTTTTTGAATTTTTTTTAATTGACATCTATATTTCACCAAAATTAATCCAACAAAAATTAATAGAGGGCCTGGAGATATGGCTTGGCAGTTAAACACTTGCCTGTGAAGCCTAAGGACCCTGGATCATGGCTCAATTCCCCAGTACTCAGGTAAGCCAGGTGCACAAGGTGGTGCATACATCTGGAGTTCATTTGCAGTGGCTAGTGGCCCTGGTGCACCCATTCTCTCTCTCTGACTCTTTCTCTCTCTGTTTGCCTGTCACTTTCAAATAGTAATAATAACAGAAATGCTGGACATGTGACACATGCCTTTAATCTCAGAACTTGGGAGGCTGAAGTAGAAAGACCACTGTGAGTTCAAGGCTACCCTGAGACTACAGAGTGACTTCCAGGTCAGCCTGAGCTAGAGCAAGACTGTACCTCAAAAAACAAAACAAGGGCTGGAGAGATGGCTTAGCGGTTAAGGCGCCTGCCTCCTAAGCCTAAGAACGCCAGTTCCAATCTCCAGGTCCCACGTTTAGCCAGATGCAAAGTGACACAAGGGTGCAATGCCGCACTTGACCACAAGGGGGCACATGCATCTGGATTTCGTTCACAGCAGCTGAGAGACTGCTGGCGCGCCCATCTCTATCTGTCTCCCTCTCCCTCTCTGTCTGTCTCTCTCTGTGTCTCTCTCCAAAAATAAATAAAATAATAATAAAAAATATTTAAAAAAACAAAACAAAATACCCAATTAACAGAAAATGAAATATATAAAAAGAAAATGACTTTCCATGAAACTAAAGGATCATGTATGTATTTGTGTTGGGGGGAGGTGTTTGGTGGTGGTGGTGGTGTTGATGATAATATGAGGGGGCTATTAATACTTCAACACTAATAATTTTTGTCTGGAAGATATATGATATACCTGTGGGATATATTAATATCTTATTTATTTGTTTATTTATTGATTTATTTATTTGCTACACACACACACACACACACACACACACACACACACACACGTAAAGCCAGACAGAGGGAGAGAGAATGGAGGCACCAAGGCCTCCTAGCCACTGCAAATGAACTCCAGATGCATGCGCCACCTTGTGCATCTGGCTTTCTGTGGGTACTGGGGAATTGAACCAGGATGCTTTGGCTTTGCTAGCAAGCACCCTAACCACTAATCAGTTTCTCCAGTCCTGTGGGGCATTTTAATGCATAAAATGGGTGAAGTTTCATTTCACAAAACAACACAATCTCTGATATCATGAAGTAGTTAAATATCTACTTGAATTGAAGTTCAAAATTCTGTATCTGAAGTACTCCTAAACTTAGCTAATAATCAGAAACTCACAGGCTTTCAAAAGAGAAGAACATAAAAACAATTAATTTGTTTCCATCTTAATTAAATGATGAGGCAATTCAACCAACTCAGCTTTTAAATTTAATCATAATTAATCTAAATAGGTACAGAATGCTTTATTACAGTGGCTCAATAAGAGACTGGCAGCATCTGGCAGGAGCATTTCAACTCTATAGGTTGCTTCATTTATTCAGAAAGTGATAACAGGGCAGAAAATCATTAAGAAGTTTTTGCTGTGATGACAGTGCATTTTTCAAAGTTTATCTTTGGATGTACTCTTAAAAGTAAAATAACACACCTTTAATTTTTACTTACATGAGTTCTGAGGCCTCACAGCAGAAGTAAGAATCATAACTCTCTCTCTCTCTCTCTCTCTCTCTCTCTCTCTCTCTCTATATATATATATATATATATATATATATATATATTTCACATTTATAATATTAAAATTTGACTACAAAGTTCTATTACAGGGATAATGAGATAATTATAGAAGATTTAATATCAGAATTTTTGCATATAAGACAGTTAACTTTATAACTTAATGTTTTCTTATAGAGGCTATAGCAACCCAACATAATGTGGGTTGCACCTAGAACAATTTGAAATAAATATCTAGAGCACACTAGCTGTTTCACTTCCTGATTATAACTGATGAATTTATAGTCTACCATCACCACAAGAAGTCTTCATTCATGTCAACCTTCAAAATTTCATTTAGTCTCTCACTTTCAAATTTATAATCTCCTCCAAAGTACATATTGACATAATGATAAATAAAGATTTATAGTGTAGAGATTATTCAGTGATACTTATAACAAATAAAAGGGAAAGATATATTGAAGAAGAATGTTTACAGAGATAGAAGGAGGGGAAGAAAGAAAGAGAAAGAAGGAGGGAGGGAGGGAAGCAGGGAGAGAAAGAAGATGAAAAAGAGAGAGATTCAAAGAGATCTATTTATAAGTATAAATAAATACCTGATCTGAATGCTAACAAGGTGACAGGAAGTGAAGAATATTAAAAAAATATATACGGTTTATAGGAATTATCCACTGCTCTTGTTTTTCTTCTTTTCTTGCTATTGAGATTAAAATTTTAATAGCATGAATGCAAAAGCCTTTGATAATATCCTGCCAATTTATAAGACAAGCTTATGAAGGACAAAAATTAAATCATAGTAATAAAAGTATGTTGACCCCACATTTGAACACAATCAATGAGAAGTAAAATTATCCAAGCAATGTAATACTTCATAATTATGTGTTTTAAAATTAAGAAGAAAAACTCTATTTAATGAATATTTCAATTACTCCATGTATTTTCAACAATGTAGTTAATAAGTTAACACTGAGATTACTAGAAATGCTTTGAAATATCTGCAATTTTCTTTTAAATTTCAGAAGGATTAAAATTAACTCATGATTGGTGTTTGAATTACAATCCCGAAATATTCAACATCTACTTCTGGAAATCAGTTATCTATATTTTATAGGGTAGAAAAAGAAGGACAGGGGTAGAAGGAGAGAGAAGAAAGAGAGAGGGCGGAATTTAGAAAAAGAAACCCTAAATTTATACTTTACAAAAATGAACTGAAAAACAATAATAGAATTAGCTGTGAATCATACTATATAGAGTAAAATTACTGGAAAAATATTCTAGACATAAGATTAAATGAAGACTTTATAGATATGATACCAAATGTATGAGTAAAAGAAAGAAAAGATAAATTATATCTTCTTAAAATTAAAAATGAAGACTGATAATATTGTTCAGTGGGTATAGTGTCTCCCTAGCAAGCAAGAAGCCATGAGTTTATCCCCAGTAGGACCACATGTAAAAAATGTAAACAATAAGTCATCATTATCTATTTGTAATAATAACACTTGGTATTTGGAGACAAGATTATCAGGAATTCCAAGTCATCCTCAGTTCTGTAGGTAGTTCCAGGCCAGCCTGGGGTTATATTTCATCCTATCTCAAAACAGCAAAACAGGTGTGTAAAATTAAAAATGTTATCCTCCAAAAGCTCCTGATGGGGGGAGGATGGAATATGACCTGGAAGAAAATAATTGAAACCACACATTCATTGAAGTCGTCATATCTAAGAAGTAAGTTATATTTTAAAATTCTCACTGCTAATAAAACAACCAATAAATTAAGAAAAGTAGTAGAAGCCATGAGAATACATTTAAATGAACAAGCCATCACATTGCAATTAAGTCTGTGAAAATTACTGAAAATCATTAGCATTGGGCAACTCATGCTACCAGAATATATCATTACACTCTATCAGAGGGGCCACATTGTTTTTTTTTTTATTTTTTATTAAGAACATACTTTGTATGGATACAACATGTGCTTATACCATTTTTTTCCTCCTCCCTACCCCCATTCAGCAGGGGGCGTTTCTCACTTGCATTGCCGGTATTCCCAAAGGGGTTGTGGGTTATGTGTTGTGGAAGCAGCAGTCAGTTATTGGGGGTAGGCAATGCCTCTGGCCATGATGTCCCAAGGGCCACAATTTTAAAATGAGATCTAACACAGGTGTTCTAAACAGGAAGAGAACATGGGTGTCTCATGCTTGATTGGTTTTTTTTTTTAAAAATGGTTCAGCCATTAAGAAAAAAGTGACTCTTTTCAAACATTATTTATGCTTTTACCCTACAATCTATCAAATTTAATCTTTGCAATATATGTTCCATGACAATATTCTCAAAGGAGTTTTGCTCAAAGCAACATTTTTGATTTTACTGTAAATAACACATATAGCTCAACATATTGTAGTGCATAGGTATGCTGGGATTTGCAGAACTTATAAAGGAAACACTATTAACGTGCACTATTGTGATGGATCTCAAAATTGGAAAGGCTAATTCCAAAGTGTTCTGTGGTTTGAGGGGAACTTCCTGTAGCATCTCTTAAATGTTGGAACTGCAGCAATACAAACGAGAATGGTTGTTTCCACAATATGCTGGGTTGGGAGGAATAAAGGGTAGCATGGTCCACCTGCATCTTCCTTCACTAGAGTGATGGTCCTCACATGAATCTCCACATGACAGCACTGCTTAGAACTAAGGAAACATTCTTACATATACACCCAAGTACGTTTACCAATGAGTACGTGCATACTGTAAAATATAAATGATTAGGTGGATTGCATAAACATGAATTTCCTGGTTTTGAGGTTGTATTATAGCTAGGTAAAATTTCACTATTGAGAAAACCCTGGGCGAAAGGTAGACAAGAATCTACTATATAAATTCATATGGACTTACAGTGCTTTCAAGTAAAAATACTTTGTAAAATATAAGATGATAATTAAAATTGTATATTTTATTTGTTTATTAGAGAGAAAAAGAGAGAAAGAATGGGTGTTTCAGAGCCTCTAGTCACTTCAAATGTATTCCAGATGCATGTGCCACCTTGTGCATCTGGCTTATGTGGGTACTGGGGAATTGAATCTGGGTCCTTAGGCTTCACAGGCAAGTGCCTTAACTGATAAGCCATCTCTTAAGTCCCAAGATGATAATTTAAATATACATGTATCTACATATATGTGATCTTAAGATTTCTTTACTTACTCTATTGATCTTAATAATGTTATATGTCAGTGTTTAAATTCATGAGGATCAAGATAAGAATGATAAAAAAAAATTTCCCTAGTGCACCTTCCTTCTTGTGAAAAAAAAAAAGATTCAGTTCTGCTTGTCAGTAGCTGTAAGGTTGTCCTCACTGACAATCCCTTGCATTACAATATCTTATATTGTTATGGATAGTGAAGGCACATTACCCCTTCAAGCTTAGCAGTTGGGAAACGTTTTAGGTAAAACAATCTTTACAATGAGTGGACACTTTACTGCAATGACCCAGCAAGTTAGTTCTCTTTGTATAAAATTGTAAATATTAGTTCATGATTAAAAAACTCTCCTATTCCTGTGGTAATTGCATTGTTACTTCTCAAGTTGGTAGGGCAAAGTGAGTTGTTAAGTTAGCTTTGTTCAGTAGAAAGGATTAGAGTGAACAGCAAGTTGAAAATACAGGTCTGAAACTCAAAATTTGATGTCAGGAGATTTAGAACTTCTTAGTAGATATTACAGCAAGTGAATATTAATAAGATCATCCTACAAAATTCAGTAGAGTGGATTAAGGGCAGAACCATAAAATAGTAACACTAATCAAAAGGCTAAAAGCAAAAACAAAAATAAAACTGTAGACCTGTAGCTCAATGCACATTTCAATAATTAAATCTGAACAGAAAAATCAAAGGCATGGGATGAACATTTGTAAAAGTTTTCCAAAGGAAAGTGGGGAGGCACATCAAATACCTGTACAGATTTAATAGATTTAACATTATGTGATACTAATTGTAACTCTATTAGTCATTCCTGACAATTGTGTTTACCAATATGACATTTATAAGGGCCTGATTATTCTTATATCTTTGTAAGTCGATGCAGAAAATTAAAATGATATGTAATCAAAAGTACCATTGAATCTCTTTCAAGAAACCTCAAAAATATAACCACACAAGGAAACATTAGTTATTGTATTTAACTACAGAGAAAGAGCAAGGTGACTTTATTTTACAGGTAAAACATTGATGTTACCCTGCCTTGGTGAGACTAGAACTTTAGTTTGGTCCAAGATAATGATAAAGAACAGCTTCCTGATTCTTCTTTCTTTACACAGTCTTGTCCTATCATCTCTTTCTGGGGCCACCCACCAATCATGGTCCTTAATATACATTTGTACTTGGCAATGAGGCTCATGTTAATTGGATGCTTAATTTACAAAAGACCTGAACCATTACCATGTGGATTTCCCAGTCTTTCTCTCTTGAGACCCCTCTTAGCTGGGACTGTGGGAGAGGGCTCTTGACTTAGGAGCTTTTCTTCTCTTCTGTTTTTACTCTTTCTTAAAATGAGTCTTACACAATTTACCCTTCTTTGATTCTTTGCTAAACATAAACCTGAACTTGAGACTTGAGTCACTGGTGTGGAAGGTCTAAGCCCACCCAGGGCACACTGTCTTATCAATGTATCTACAAAATTACATATATATATGTAATTTCATTGAATAACTATTGAGAAATTAAATCATTGAATAATTTTGTGTCTTGCAACACTTCAGTAATTTTTTCAATTGGTAAATATTCATCTAGAGTTGACTTTCTTTTTTCTTTTTATTTATTATTATTATTACTATTATTACTACTATTTTTTTGTTGTTTTGTTTTTTTAAGGTAGGGTTTCACTCTGGTTCAGGATGACCTGGAATTAACTATGTAGTCTCAGGGTGGCCTCAAACTCACGGAGATCCTCCTACCTTTGCCTCCCCTGAGTGCTGGGATTAAAGGTGTGCACCACCACACCCAGCTTGAGTTGACTTTCTAATTGGACTTAGTCTAAAGGCAATAATGACTTTTCTCATGTTAGTAAGGAAATATTCTACTTCCTGAAACCATTTATTTAAGTTGACATCTATAGTTATTAATGATTAAGATTTTACAAAATGCTGGATCTTTGTTATCCTGAAAAATTCTTTAAAAAGTGAACAACTAGCTGAGCATGCCACTGTACATTTACAATCTCAGCACTAGAGAGGCCAAGGCAGGATGCAGTCATCATCACCGGCTTCATGGTGATTTCAGATCAGCCTGTGCTATGTGGAAAACAGAGCACCTGGCATAGCAGGAGTTCATGGTTGCTTTTAAGTACTCTGAAGAAATTGAGGAAAGAAAGTTACATACTGGGGGATTTAAATTCTCAGTGTTAGGTTCATGTGACTGACCAGATAGATTTCTTGACTGTCCTAAAAGGAACATATTTTCTATAGATGCAGGACTGAGATTTTTGAAAACCAAACTAAAAGTCTAATGTTGCAGCTGCCTGAATTTAAATGCAAATTTAATTCCCAACTTCTCAGCATCATTTTAGATAAAATCAGGGCTTTCGGCTTTCGTGAAGAACTTAAAAGATCCTGAAAATTGAAATAGAGGACATACTGGCAGTCTCATAGAATTAGGTAACATGAACACTTGATTTCTGCAGAGCCTACTGTGCAAATAGAAACAGCTTTTCTATTTAAGGAGGTAAGCCCTCCCCTGCCTTTGCCTGAGAAAATCAACAACCCTCTTCCTCATCTGAGGTAATGTCCAGGGAATGTGTTCTTTACCCTCCATAGGCTCTGTGCTCATTATTATTTGTTACTAGACTTGTCCCAGATTCACATCCCAACAGACTCCAGGAGGCAAGGTCCAAATAAGGATCTATGAGGACATATTGATGCACAAGTCTTGCCTACTTGGCTAATTTAGATAGACAAGAACATGTGTGAGATACACTCTATGAGTGAGGGAATAATTGAATGAAGTCAAAATGCCTATAAAGTATTTGTTATAGAGAAAAATGTTGAAAGTCATAGATATATTGAAATGTTAGACGAGACTTATTCTGTGATATCTGGTCACTTATCCCTTAACTATTTCTCCTAGGAAAGGCCACAGGACTGTGTCAAAAGCAATTCTGTGAAAACAAATTTATAAATGGAACTCTATATCCTTAATAAGCTCTTTTTTAGCTACTCTTTATAGGCCTAAAGTGACACTGGAAACATTCCTCTTTGGGTTTGCAAGTTTAGGCAGTCCTCAATGGGGGAGGAACTGTGAGAGGCAAGAGAATATAGAATAATGGTTTTCTTAGTCAGTTCAGCATGCCAAGAAAAATTACCACACACTATGCAGCTTACAAACAAAAAAATTTATTTCTCAGGGGATTGTGCTCTCAAAGCTAGTGAGGGGCCAGGGAGTGTTTGGGGCCTGTGTGTGTGTGGGAGGGGGAAGTCAGCATGTTTGGGGCCTGTGTGTTCCAGGAGGATGAGGGGCTTACTGTGTCTGGGGCTTGTGCATCCAGGGCACCAGCATGTTTACTGTCTGTGCACTCCATGCTGACAAGGTGCTGGGCATGTTTGGGGCCTGTGACTTTGGGGCCTATGCGCTCCTGGAGGGTGAGGGACATGTAATGTTGGGCACCTGTGCAGTCTGGGTGGTGAGAGGCCTATGTGCTCAGGGTTTCTGAAAGGTAGTGTGTTTTGGGACTGTTCACTCACTCCATGCTGCCAGTACCCAAGTGGGTACACCACCCCACAACAAACCTCCTGCCTCAGCATATCTGCCTTGGCCACTTCCTCTGATCATGCCAAGCTGACCACTGCCTGCCCCCACTCACCAGCTCCCCTACATAAGCTAACTATGCACTGGAGCTCCATTCCAGTGCCCCACACCCCCATCACAGACCCTATACCTGCCCTCTGCTGGCATCTACTCCCTTGAGACTTCCCTCCTGTCCCAGGCAGGGAGCACAGGAATATCTAGCAACCACCAACAAGGGGGTATCAGTGTGGCTTCTACAACCAGCTCAGCTGAGTAAAGTAGGGGAAGAGGGGTAAGGGATGGATGAAGAGATTTCAGAACTGCAACCACAGCTCTCTTATCAGCCACCAGCCCAGAAGAGCAGCAGGAATACTTACAACCTCCACAAACTGCATATCTGTGGATACAATGCCATCCCACTCCAATCAGGATCAAACCCAAATTAGAACACTCACTGAAGATCTTACAAGGGCAAATACTTGCTTATCCCTTAATAAAACAGACATTTACCCCATGTTGGCTGACTCCAACTCAAAAAAAAAAAAAAAAAAAAAAGGAGATAAAAGCTCATTGTGGATATTGACTGCATCCTGGTATTTGAAGTTACGGGCCAGTGCCAAGGGAAAAGAAGTAAGAAAAAGATAGGTAATGTAAAAGAGAAAGAGAGAGAGAGAAACAGGAGAAGATTGTTAGTCTTCATCATACTCTCTCCAGAGCCCTTCCCTCTAAGGACCTGATGAAAGTTTGACCTTTTAGTCCGTCTTTCAGAAAATATAGAATTTTATGGTACCAGTTACATTTGGGTCCAGTTTTGTGGCCCCCTCCACCCTTACCCTCCCTTCCAGCCCCACCCTCTGGTCCTCAAGATGTCTATTTGGTTTGTCAGCATCTCAGGCAGATCCAGATTAGGAGCCACAGATGAGTGAGGCCATGTGATTGTTTTTCTATGATTGGGTGAGTTCACTGAGAATGATCTGTTCCAAGTTCGACCATTTTTCTTCAAATTCCATTGTGTCATTTTTCCTTACTGCTATTTAGAATTCCATCATGTAGATATACCACATCTTGGTTATCCATTCATGTAATGTTGGACATCTGGGTTGATTCCTGTTCTTAGCTATTATGACTTGAGCAGCTATAAACATGGTTGAGCAAAGAAGACCTACCCCTATTAAATATCTCTAAACTAATAATGTTTATACCATTTACACGGTGCTGACTTCACTCTCCATTGGAGAATCTGCTTCTCCTTTTCAGATGGATGCATAAACTGAGGAGAGAATCAGCCCATTGCACACCACCGGGGTACCAGCTGAAATCATAGAGTAATTGGAGAAATAAGCAAGAGTGCTGCTTTCTTGATGAACCTGGTATCAGCACAAGGATGAAGGAGATAGAAACAAAGAACATTCAACTCCTACCAAACCAGAGATCCAGAGATACAGAGGATCCCAAGACCTCATCACTGAAGTAGACTTAAATCCAACATGGCTCAGGGAAATTCAGAAGAAGGGGGTGGGAAGACTGTTGGAGCCACAAGTTGGGACACTATGTACAGAAACATTGCCTTTTCCCCATAACTGATTGATACACCCACTATAAACCATCCACAATCCACATTAGGAAAACTGACATCCCCGAAGAGGAGGGGGGAAGACAGGGAGGAGGCTAAGGACAGTACCAACGTGGTGCTGTTTACACACTGAGTATGTACATAACTAATAAAGAAAAAAAAAGTGATAAACTGAGGGATCTCCACCAACATGCCAAGTCCCCAATGGAAGCCTCCAATGAAAATATAGAGGAGGCAATAGTAATTAAATCCCAAAATAAAAACACAATAAGCTTATTTACTCTGACCAAGTGAATGAATAAACTGTAAGAAAATCGTCAAAAAATAAACAATTGCATAAATGAAATTGAGAAGAATCATCTCATGTAGTACATAGCTTTCATTACTGGGCTTACCTTAATTGAAGAAAACCAAAGAGACTGCAAAAAAGAGATAAATGAACTGAAGATAAATGAACAAATAGAGGCTCTCAATAACCAGCTGATTAATCCTAATGAAGACATGATGAAATACAAGCATGATTTCCAATCAGTATCAAGAAACTGGAACTAAAGTTATGAATGTGATACAGAAAAATGCAATAGAAAACAAAAATCAAATGGAGCTTATGAAAGACTCTCTAGAAACTCTCACTAAGAGAGGTAATCATATAGAGAACAGAACCTCAGATCTGGAAGACCACACACACACACACACACACACACACACACACACACTATTGTTCTGGAGTATTAAAACTTTGATAAGCTCAAAAATCCAGGTGAATAGAATATGAGGGAATTGTGGCATGCACCAAACATCCAGATCATGAGTATAACAGAAGTGGAAGAAATTTAGGCAAAAGGCATGGAGAAGATATTCCATAAAATTATTGAAGAAAATTTTCTGACCCTCTCAAAAGAGGCCCATCCAGATATAAGAAGCTCACAGAACACCAATCAAACTGGATCAAAGAAGAAACTGTCCAAGGGACATCACAATTAAAACTCTAAACAACTAAAACAAAGGGAAAGTGCTGAAAGAAGCAAAAGATAAACAACTCACAATATACAAAGTCAATCCCATCTGAATTACCTCAGATTTCTGAATGGAAACCCTGAAAGCCAGAAGGACCTGGAAGGGAACACTTCAAAGAAAGAAACTATGGCTTCCATCCAAACTCTTGTACCCAGCAAAAGTATCACTTATAATAGATGTTGAAAGGAAAACTTTCAATAATAAAAGCCAACTCATAGATTATATGAACACAAAGCCAAACCTACAAAAAATACTTTAGGGAATATCCCACATAGAAGAGTTGATAAACCAACAGCAGGAGTCTACAAGAGGAAGATCACAATAACCAAACCTAGAATAGGCACAAAAATGTTCAAAACTCAAGAAAGCACCAAGTCCCCATAAAGCCTTCAACATGACGTTGGTTTAAATCTAACCTCAAAGTCTAAGCATTAAATATTAATGACCTTAACTCACCCATCAAGAAGCACAAGTTACCAGAGTGGATAATGTCAAGGGATCCTTCTATCTGCTGTCTTTAAGAAATCCACTTCATCAGTAAGGATAGATACCACCTCAGGTTAAAGGATGGAAAATGAGTTTCCAAGCAAATGGAAATAAAAAGTAAGTAGGTATGGCTATATTAATATCTGACAAAATAGACTTCAAACCATAAGTAATCAAAAAAGACAAAGAAAGACTCTTTTACTCATGAAGGGAATGAACCAACAAGACTACATCACAATTGGGGCTGCAGAGATTGCTTAGTGGTTAAGGCATTTGCCTGCAAAGCCAAAGGACCCAGGTTCAATTCTCCAGTACCCATTTAAGCCAGATGCAAACGGGGGCACACACATCTGGAGTTCATTTGCAGTGGCTAGAAACCCTGATGCTCCCATTCTCTCTATGTGTCTATCTCTTCTCCCTCTGTCTCTCTCTGCTTGCAAATAAATAAATAAAATTAAGTTAAAAAAAAAGAGTACATCACAATCATAAATCTATATGGACCAAACATGGGTACACCTACTTCACAACAAATCAGAAATAAATCCCAATACCATCATACTAGAGAATTTGAAGACTCTACTATCATCATTAGACAGATCATTAAAGCATAAAATCAACAGGATACTAACAGAACTTAACAATACCATAGATCAATTAGCCCTAACATACATCTATAGCCACCATAATTCTAGAGAATAAACATTCATCTCAGCAACCCATGGAAACTTCTCTAAAACAAATCATATATTAGGGCATAAAGCATGCCTCCATAAATTAAGGAAAACTGATGTAACTTCCTGCATCAAATCATACCACAGTGCCTTAAAACTATAAATTAACAACAATAGACACAAAAGAAATTTCACTAGCTCCTGGAAACTAAACATTCTATTAAACAATGAATGGGTTGTGGAAGAAATCAAAAAGGAAATTATAAAACTTCTAGAACTGAATAATAATGAAAACACAACATACCAAAACTTGTGGGACATAATGAAGAAAGTCTTATATACATGTCTTCATAACAAAGGCAGAGAGATCACAAATTAATAACTTAACCATCCACCTAAAGGCATTGGAAAAATAAGAACAATCCAACACTCAGAGTTCCAGACAAAAATAAATAATTAAGATCAGAGTTAAATTAATGAATTTAATTAAGTAGTATGTGAAAGTAAATAAGTAGTAATAAAAATAACTAAGAGAACAAGAAAACTGATGAAACCAAAAGCTGGTTCTTTGAAAAAATAAATAAATAAACAAGATTTATAAACCAATGGCCAATTGGATCAAATTTAAAAAAAGAAAAGCCTCAAATTAACAAAATTAGAAATAAAAAGAAAGAGAAGTCACAACAGACAGCAATAAACTTGAAAGATTCAGCAGTATATATTTCCAAATTCTCTATCACACAAAATTGGATAACCTGGAAGAAATGGATGAATTCTTAGACACATATATCCTACCAAAACCAAATCAAAACAGAGAAATCTCCTAAGCAAACCGATTATAGCCACTGAGATTGAAAATGTAATCAAGTACCTCTCCAAAAGGAAAAGTCTAGGACCTGAAGGATTCTCAGCCAAAATTTACCATACCTTCATTGAAGAACTAAAACCACTTTTAATCAAGCTTTTTAAAAAATATATTTTATTTATTTATTTATTTGAAAGAGAGAAAGAGGTAGTGAGAGAGAAGGAGAGAGAAAGAGAGAGAGACAGAGAGAGGGAGAGAATGAGTGTGCCAGGGCCTCCAGCTACTGCAAACAAACTCCAGATGCATGCACCTCCTTGTGCATCTGGCTTACGTGGATCATGGGGAATCGAATTGAGGTCACTTGGCTTTGCAGGAAAATGCCTTAACCACTAATCCATCTTCTCCAACCCTAATCAAGCTTTTTAATGTAATCAGAAATAGGGAATCCTCTAACTTCTTCTATGAAACTAGCATTACCCTAGTACCAAAACCAGAAAGAGATACAAGAAAAGAAAACAATAGACCTATATTCCCAATGAACTTAGATGCAAAAAGCCTGAACAAAATCTTCACAAACCAAATTCAACAACATATCAAAAGCATTATTCATCTCGATCAAGCAGGTTTCACGTCAGAGATGAAGGGATGGTTCAACATATGGAAATCAATTACCATAATATACCATGTAAGTAATCTTAAACACAAGAATCATATGATAATTTCAATTGATGCAGAGAAAGCCTTCAAGAAAACACAACACCACTTCATGTTCAAAATACTGGAGAGGCTAGTCATGGAGGGTTTATATATCAACATAATCAAAGCTATACACAGAGCACCTAAAGTACAAAACATACTTAATGAGGAAAGACTCAAGGAGGAGGGAAATGCTGGTACCAACACATGATGTATCTATGCACAAATTCTATTTAATAAAATAAAGTAATTTATTTAACACAATTTTCAATGCTAGAAATTCAAGACTGGGTACTAGCAAGACTGAGTTGTGTTGAGATCCCTGTTCCAGGATATCTGTCTTCTTACTATATCCCATATGATGCAAAGGAAGGTGGAAAGCTCTCTGAGGTCTCTTCTGCAAAGGCTCTAATCCCACTCATGGGAGATCTAATCTAACAACTTAATTACTCCTCAAATACCTTGTGTTTTAATACAATCACATTGGGAATTTGCATTTCAGCATATGACATATACATGTATGAAATCTTTATAAAAAACTAAAAAGAAATTTTAATGGATATACCATGCAGGGGTAGAAAAGGCAATTCAAGAAGCTATAAGGTTATTAAGTGAAAATTCAAGAGCCAGAGACAAGTTAACAACCTTTGAGTTATTGACCATTTCTACCCAAACAATATAAGCTAAATCTACTTCTCATGATTGCATATCACAAGTAGCCTAGGACCTATTGAAAGAGACACATGGGGTAGTTTGAATAGATGACCCCCAATTGATTCAGGAGTTGTTTAATGCTTGTAATTTAGATCTCCAGCCACCTGTCTGGAAGAAGTTTCACTGGGCCTGGGTCTGAATTCCAGCCTAAGATATGCAAAATGCTGGAGCTTTGCCTGGTGTTCTTGACATGAACTTGCTTGCTTTTGAATGTGGTTGCTTTTCTTTCTCTGGACATGGATCTGTGAAAGTGAGCCAGCTTCTTCAGCCATTATGGAACTTCTGAATCTGTAAGCTTCAAATAAATTCCCTTCCTCCCATAACTGTGCCTGGTTTGGAAGTTCATCCTATGCAACCTGAAGCTGTTTGCTGTAATACACATACGTTTGTTGAAGGGTATGGGAAAATAAAGTTGTGACTAAGATGGAAGTTTTTTCCATGCTAACTAGCTTTTGCAGTACCAGGCAGTGCTATGCAGGCTGCTGGGGGAGAATTGTCATCAAGAGTCTCACTCAGCTGTGTACCCTGTGTGCTACACAACTGACTGGCCATGAGCACATAGCAGTCTTATATTGACCAGTTACGAGTCACTGAGTAACCAGCATCAACTGTAATAACAAGTTTCTCAGACTAAACCTAAGAACAGCACCTATCTGTGGGTATAAACATAATTATAGATTTATCTTTAAAAAGCTTAGTGCTCTGGATTTTTATTTATATATTTGATCTTTCATAGAGATGTTTTCAGTCTGTAAAGTCCCATAATTCTAGAAAATATCCCTGTGATGTTTATTTCACTATGTATCCCATGCATTTTTCTTTTATGACTTTCTAGAATTATATCATCTCTTATGTCATTTTATAATTACCAGTAGAGGGATGCTCTGTGTGCTAAACTATATGTGTGTGTGTGTGTGGGTGTGTGTGTGGGTGTTATATTGTATATAACTTTAACCGTATATATTCCACTATCTTCATCATGTAGACTTGTTAATACAATTGTTGGAATTTTTATTATACATTTTATTCTCAAAAGGAAAGTCTTCTCTGAAAGTTAATTTTTATGATTACTCATTATTTAATTAATACATTAATTTCTCACTTCACTAATGCTAATTCTAGATGCATATATGTTCTAATATGTATAACTATGTATAAAATTGTTCATGCTTCTTTGACTTGTTTCCCGTATTTACTCCAGATATTCTTGTGTTACTTTGCCTATTTAGTGTTCTAACATTAATGTTAAGGGAATCTGATATCTTATAAATCCACAATCATATTCATATTCTTGGTGATCTGTTAAGTTAGTTGGCTGAGGGTCAATTGTTTTATTAAGGGAGGATAAATCAAGAAGTTGTTATAGTCAACATTGGACACCTCAGTTTCTACATTTTCTTTTCCTTATATCACTAAATTTTATTTAATGTTTTTGGTACCAGAAAATGATTTAAGAACATATCAAAAAAATGTGTTTTTGTCAAATTTTAAGATTAGAAGCAATACTTTTGTCTACAATGCAGTTGAAGAATGTGTCTCATATTTTATCTGCATGTCTCCACATTTCTGACCATACCCTGAGACAACATCTTTTTACCTTTTATATGTGCGTTCCATCAGAGTTCTATTTTATTTATTTACTTATTTATTTATTTATTTATTTATTTATTATTTATTTATTTATTTGACAGAGAGAGAAAGAATGGGCACTCCAGGGCCTCCTGCTACTGCAAATGAACTCCAGATGCATGCACCCCTTGTGCATCTGGCTAATGTGGGTCCTGTGGAATCAAACGTGGGTCCTTTGGCCTTGTAGCCAAATGCTGTAACTGATAAGCCATCCTTCCAGGCATATTCTTTAAAATCAGTTTATTTATTTGTTTGTTTTTTATTCATTAACTCCTTTATTGAGAAATAGTCATACTCTGTATTCCTGGCTCTCTTGGAGCTCAAATAATGTTACCTAGACTGGGACACAAATTCCCAGTGATGCTCCTATTTCAGCCTCACAAGTGCTGAAATTATAGGTGAGAGTCATCATTCCTGACTATTCTGCTGGTTTAGCCATCTCGCTGCACTTAGTACTTTTTCATATATTTTCAGCTTTGATCTCTTCTCCTTTTTTCTAAACTTTTATGCATTGCTTTATTGTACTATTATAATAAATTTTGAGAGAAAAATATGATAAGTTATTTTAGTAACAATAAGCCACAATATTTTATATTTATTTAAATTTAGCAATCAACTCATATTAGCCATAATTGGTATGTTTTGTAACCAGGACAAAGAAAAACTATAAATCCAAGCTTGGAAATTTAAACAAGGTTCTTTGTTGGAATTGTGAGGTGAACTTATTAATCTCTTTGCCATCATACATGTATATGTATACAGTCATGATATTTACTAAAGTATCATTGTCCTTCATAAATAAAACTCATGATAAATGATGCAAATAAGAAACACTATGCAATTTAAATTTAGTTTACATGATAACATAGACATTGCATATATTATAGTAAGCTACATAACAAATGACACTGAACTATAATTTTGTAAATAATATTAATAAGAATAATGTTTATTAATCACAAAGTTTTAAGGTAATACAGGAAGTAATATTAACTCTACTAGAGCAAATTTCCAGCTTGAGAAAGAAATCAACTTAAACCAAATCATAGGGATAGGAGTTTGGCTCAGTAAATAAAATGCTTGCCACACAAGTGTGAGGGCCTGAGTTCAGACCCTCCAGACTCATGTATATATGAGCTGAGCTTGTTAATATGCCAACAACTCCTATATTCAGGAAATAGCAACAGATCTCTGGGGAAACTGACCAGCTAAACTAGCCTAATTGACAATCTCTGGTTTCAAATGAAATACTTTGCTTTAGTACATAAGGTGGAGAGCAATGAAGAAAGACACTCAAAATCAACCTTTGCCCTACACACACACACACACACACACACACACACACACACAGATAAGAGGATTGTGTTAATTACATAGGATTTTTACAGTGGTCAATGCTGGCTTTCTATCTGTCAGGTGAATCTAGTCCTTTACTCTCCCAACTCCATGACAAGGTAACTCAGCCATAAAAAAATTACCTTTGCTAATTGCCTTTAGCCTACTAAAAAAATCCACCCACACTTTTTTCATTTTCCATCAATTCTCTACTGCCCAACAGAGTCTGACAGCCTCATCTTCACAGGTATTGAGGGTTCTCACCTAATATGTAAGAATAAAAGGAAAAATAAAGTTCCTCAAAAAATCTCAGTAGATACAACTTAAATAAAAAAATACAATTTAAGAAAACTTTAACAAAAATAAGAGGCCTTGAGAATATGCAATTAGAGTAATTTCTAAGAGAGTCCCAGAGGGATAAATACACACCATAGGAGGGGTTAATGTTAAAGCTGAGATTCAGGACTAAGGGGGTGTATATAAGACTAAACCCTTTCCTAAGGGTGCTCAATGGTGTGATGAACAGAGAGAAGCTGATTCTCATTTAGACTCCTGCAAGTAACTTAGAGTGAGTCTAATGAGGCAGATTCATCTAGACCTTCATGGGACTCACCCTATAGGGAGGGACACACAAGCTGCAGCAGGAGTAGGATGGCATGCAGTATGGATTGAATGATTTTGAGTCAGGCATAACATCATGACTCCATAATCAACTAATGATATGTGACTAGATTGGAGAAACATTGAATTTATATATGTATACTCAAATCAATTCCATTAAATGCTAACATATATATGTTTTATAATATATACTATATATATATATCATAATTTATAAAATGAGGTTTGTCTATAGGCAATACCAAGTGTTAAAATAATGAAAATAACTTTTGCAGTACAACATTTATGTAATATAATTACTGTTATATAATTTTAGATGAGATAAAAAGAATATGAATTAAAGACTATGAAAGCAAGAGATGGTGTAAATTATTTCATTGGTATACAACTGCTATGTCTGAATATGGAAGTTACAAGTTTTAAACTTCATGCACTAAGCTCTTTTAGACAATCAAGGCCTTCAGGCCTTCAAGATTCTGATTTGGGTCTTTGCATAACAGGAAGCCCATCTGGCCCTGGATTCAGCAATTCATATAATCCTACATCACACGCAATGGTTATGACTGATTAAAAGACAGACTTTGGAAATGATGTAGTTTGGCAGAGTTCTCTAGACAAGTCAGGAAAACATGAGATAGGCAAACAGCAGCAGCAACAACAGTTATCCAAGCTCCTCGGCTAAATTTCAGACAACGTCTCGCTATCTGGTCTGGGTTCAATGTGGGAGAATAGCAATCAGCAGCTCAGAACACAAACCTGGTACTTAGACATAATGACTATAGGTCAAACTTCAACAATGTTTCTCTTAATTACGTTGGAATTCATGTAGTGACAGCTGAAAGCTAAAAATAAGAACAAATGTGGGGAAAATTGTAGGAAAACATTCAGTCAGTAAGTAGAGGACTTTTTTTGTTGTTGTCTTCTCTTGACATTAAGATGGAATATAATCTAACATAACACACAGACTACAACCATGTCTCCCTGGGTTCAAATTCTGGTTCTAAAGTCAATTTGATGCGAGAATTTAGGCCATTTAGTCTCATGTCAAAAACAGACATATTATTAACTATCTGGGAATGCTGCTGTGAGGTCATCAACCCATAGATTAGCTAAAGTGTGGAATTGCATAGAAAGTGTCTTAGTGGGTTAGGGCAGATAGTTGATAATGTACCACAAATGAAGGCGAATCCTTGGTCATTCTTAACAGGAGGGTCAGGATCTACCATTACGGCTGCTTTTCAGAGAAGCAGGACAATTGTTTAGGTAACTTCCAGCAACGGGAGGGAATATTGGAAAAAGTTATTTCCACTTAACAAAGTTAACTCAAAGATGCCCACCTGGTGATCCATGCACAGAACTAGAGAACTAAGGTGCCTGTGTCATGATCTACCAGCCTAAGAGCTCCTTTGTAAAGTATATGTGTCAATGTCGTGCAAAATTTTTAAAAGTTAAGTTTCATGAAACAATTTATGACATTTTCTCACTTATAGACAATTTCATACATGTGTACCCTGTACTTTAAGCATACACCAGCCTAAGCTCCCCCTCTTATTCAACTCTCACCTTCACTGAATCTCTTTGCTTTCCACAATTTACAAACATTAATAAAACATAGGCTTTTAATACATTCACAAATAATGCCAGATGATTTTGCCACAAGAAATCTGACTACAGACCAACAATATCACTTTTCAGTATCTCATTTAAAAAGTAACAAAAATATGTATATATTCCTATGCTCTATTTTCCTGGCAGAAGAAAAGTACCTATATCATAGTATCAGCCCAGAAAAAATATTTTCATTGTATTCCCCTATTTTTGCTGCTTCAATAATTTCATTGACAAGAATGTATCACATAAAAATTTAGCTCCAAATATCTGTTAAGAATTAGTCCATTTATCAATTAGTCAGTCTATTACATATGGTTTTCAAATGTATACTCACAAAACAGATTTTTAAAAGGCTGCTTTGAAAGTAATGCTTTAATCTGATCTGTAATGATCAGATCAAATAAACATGCATTCATACACTTTAGGCATTCTCTCAATAAGCATTATACAGAAATAATAAATATGTTTGACAATATATTCTGATCCTTCATTTTATTTATAGGCAAGTAGTAACTCCTCCTTTTCCTGGTAGTAGTAATAAGCCACAACATCAACACCCTTGCCATGTACTATTCGCAGTCACTTAGAACAGCAGCCTTTACAGCTGAGTAGGTAAGACACAGCAGGCTTTGGGGAGAGTGGCCAATAATCAGCAGGTTTATTGGATTTGCCAGCAGGTAGATTATTTTAAAACTTCAGCCTGCTGGGATTTTGTTTTCTGAAGAGTCTGTTTGTGTTTTTTTGTTACTGCTTTTGCTACATCTTTTGTAATAGTGAATTTCACATTAGTACACATCATCCAGAAATTCTGACACCTAGATCAGAGGGAGTTAATTACTCACCGGTAGGGGTCATTACCAGTGAGCCTGCACTTAACACTTGCGAAATAGGAATTGACAGTTGTAATTATGTGGTTGCAAGAAAACCAATCTGGGGAGTATATTTTCAGAATCTGGACTTGCATGCATTTATTTATTGTATCAAAGTTAGTTGACTTAAGGAAAAACATCTTCAAATGCAACAAAGTGGTAAATTAAGTTGTTGACACTGGAGAATAATGGAGAGAAAGAATAATTAACTGGATGCTTTCTCTGGCTCATATAATTTCTTAAGCAATACTGAGCCGATTTCAAAATAGCATCTTCTAATTGTAGTTGCCAATAGCTGCTATTTATTGTGGTTCGCTGTGTGCTGGACACCGTGCAAGAGTGTGGAATGCCTTACATCAAATCTTTACAATAACTTCTTTGGGGAATTGTATTTTCCCCAATTTCATGCTGAAATAAATGACTATAGATTAACTAACTTTCTAATAGTACAACTAGTTAACATTCAACTAGGCCTAAGAATATGGTGACATTGAATGCTAGACAATATTGAATGCCCCACATTGCTACAATATTGTTAATTTACTTGGTAATAACATTCATTGAAATATTTCTAAAACAACATAACATGTTCCTATGAAAATGAAAATTCAATTATACCTGAATTAAGTAATAATTTAGTTATTAATTGAAAATCCAAAATTCAAAATTTGACCAAAAACATTATCACGATTAGTTAAGTCCTAGTGTGTCTGTATTGCTCCCTTGTGCCAACCATGAAATTCGTCTTTTTTCAAGACTGCAAAAATAAAAATATGGGGCTGGAAAGATGGCTTAGCGGTTAAGGCGCCTGCCTCCTAAGCCTAAGAACGCTGGTTCCAACCTCCAGCGGTTCCAATCTCCAGGTCCCACGGTCAGCCAGATGCAAAGTGACGCAAGGGCGCAATGCTGCACTTGACCACAAGGTGGCACACACATCTGGATTTCCTTCACAGCAGCTGAGACGCTGCTGGTACGCCCATCTGTATCTGTCTTCCTCTCCCTTTCTCTCTGTCTCTCTCTGTGTCTCTCTACAAAAAAATAAAATAAAATAAAAAATAAATAAATAAATAAATAAATAAATAAATAAAAAATAAATAAATAAATAAAAAATAAAAAAATAAAATAAAATAAAATAAAATAAATATGATTGTAACAACCCAGGGACATAGATTCCTTGCTGTGTTCTGCAAAAATGAGGTTGAACTTTGTTACACGTTAGTTTTGAACTCTGTACAAATTTGGCATATCTAAATAAAAAGTAAAAATTGATTTCATGAATTCATACCCAGCACATCTTTCTGTATCACTTTGGCACATAGAATGGGATTGCAGAGCTTGCAGCTTGGATAGGACCAGAGCCAGAAATAAGAAAGCCTCTGGGATTTCCAGAACTCCTAAATGCCATCATGAGAAACAACAGAACAGGACAGAAGAGAACAGAACAGAACAGAAAAAAGAAAAGGAAAGGAAAGGAAAGGGAAGGGAAGGGAAGGGAAAAGGAAAGGAAAGGAAAGGAAAGGAAAGGAAAGGAAAGGAAAGGAAAGGAAAGGAAAGGAAAGGAAAGGAAAGGAAAGGAAAGGAAAGGAAAGGAAAGGAAAGCAAGAGCACCCACAATCAGGGCTGGGGGCTATTCACAGAGGCTACGTCCCATGCGGTCTTATGGGCCAGCACTAAACATTTAGGTTTTATTGTATTTTTACCAGGAAAGCTATGGATTTTAGAGAAATGATGAATATGAATTGAAATAGGATTGAAAATAAATCATATGAATACTGTTTGGGAATATAATTTCTTATGTTACTTAGCAGGGAGTTTGTGAATCACAGCAAGAGTCTAAATATGGGATTATGGTCACTAGGCCAGAATTTCACAGATGAAGATGGAGAGTAATAAGTGGACTGAGGCAGATTTTGTAGACTAGGGTCACAAAGACATGCAGATTCCTTCTTACATTTTTGGAAAATAATATTCATAAGAAATTGTTTTTGAATAAATAACCTAAGTAGATTTCTTCAGGAGTTTTGGGGAAAAAGCTAAAGTCATAAGGGGAGAGGGGTAAAAAGAAAAAGAAACGCACCTACAGAAAACTACCTCCTGGTGAGAATTTCTTTCCTATGTTAGTATAGATTTAATGTGATTAGGAGAAGATCATATTGAGCATTGAAGAAAATTCTTACTGCTCACTAGATAAAGTCCTGACTTCAGTGACAGTCTCCCAGCGGACATGCATGCTAAGTGTCATTGTTCCATACACATGCACAGACCAAGGGTGTGGTGGTCTTCTGCTGGAAGCCAATGAACAATCCAGTTAGTAAAATGAGATGGCCTTTCATGTGCAGAGTTTTCTCCACAATTTATAATAATTAGGGAAAGTAGAGTCAACGTTAAAGTCATGCTTATAACACCTGAGTAAGAAAAATGAATATTAATGGTTAAAGACGTAATGATGTTGATGTCTTTTGAAGGTAGGCTTGCTGAGCATATTTTTTATTTTTTCAGTTTTGACATTATTTAATAACAGATTATACACTTTTATTCTATCTCCCCTGTACCCATTTTCCTGGGACCCTTCTCTGTGGGGTTATGGGATTTACTGAGGGGACATGAAGGCCTCAGTCAGTCCCAATGGGATAGTGAGGGGACCATGATTCTGGGTATTCCCACCACTCTGTGGCTTTTACAGTCTTTCTGCCCCCTCTTCTGCAATGTTCCCTGAGCCATGGCAGCCTTGTTGGCAGTCTGATTTAGTGTTGAGTTCTTTGTAGCCTCTGGATTTCTGCTTTGATGGATTGTGCTTGATCACTGTGTCTGCCACCATTACCCTGAAGCTAGTTATCAGGTTAGCAGTTCATGGCACTGCTTCCAGTGCAAGTCCTGCTGGGCCCTGGCAGATGTGGAAGAGGTGCCAAGTCTTGTGGGCAGTTTTTCTTTTTTTTTTTTCTTTTGTCCTATCAGTGGATCTTGACACTCCTCTGTTTTCTCTGCCATCTAAAATAAAGTAGATTCTACAATTAAGAGTAAGTGCATCTAGGGATAAAAAGGTTATGCAAAGTTATTTGGGAGATTTTTTTGGTGTGCAAGCCCACTTGTCTCATCCAGAGAGCAGTGGGGCTTTTCTCTGAAGTATGAGTTTCCTGAATATGAGAATCTGACTGTTTCCAGTACCAGATATAAGTTCTCCCCCACTGAATAGACCTCATGTCCAATCAGAGAACAGTGGGTTACCCTCTGAGGCTGTGTGACGCTATTGTACAGGTGTGCACTTCTTGTCTGGCTGGTTGATTTACGTGGTCTGTAGGGTCCTCTGCTTATTCATCCTGTTGGTGACCATTTTCTTCCTACCACCCCCATAGGGTTCCAGCATGGTATTCCAATTTCAGCCTACAGTTTTTTGTTTGTTTGTTGTTTTCGAGATAGGGTCCCTCCCTAGCTCACCTGAATTCCAGGCTGACCTGGAATTCACTATGTAGTCTCAGGGTGGCTTCTAACTCACAGCAATCCTCCTACCTCTGTCTCCTGAGTGCTGGGATTAAAGGTGTGCACTACTACACCCGGCTTCAGCCTACAGTTTTGATAGGAAATTTCATAATGGCTGGGAAAGTAGAGCAGGAAGAAGATGATGTCACATCTTGATAATAGCAGGGAGGACCCAAGAATGAGCTGAATGCAGCAAATGGGGTCGGACTATAAAATCCTAAGGCTTGTCCCCAGTGACACACTTCCTCCAGCAAGGCTTTAACTCCCAAGGCTTGACTATCTTTCTAAAGAGTGCTGCCAGCTGGCAATGAGATGTTCATACACATGTGACTACCTGGGACATTTTATATTCAAACCACCACATATATGATTGGTACAATATGAGGCCTGTCTTGGGTCATTATGTAAGACCTGTGCTTAGTGTTACTGGAAGCCATGCTGTGATTAGTACACAGTACGATGCCTGATTTACATGCCACGCCCAAATAATACAATTTCCTCTGTCTATATAAGCAGGCTGTTCAGATCACTTCTCAATTTAACCAAGGGACACCCTCCTGTGATGACTCTTGGTGTTGCAACTTTAGACAGATTACGAACTTTTTCGGAGCTGTTTTCTGCTTACCTGTGATCCATATTATGTACAGAACATACTAAGGTATAACATGAAGCCCCATTGGCTGTTGTGGCAGCAGCTGTGTCTCCAGCAGTGGTGGTGGCTGTTCAATTGGTAGCACAGGGGAAAGAGGCTGAAAAGAAAGTGACCAAAAAGTGCCAGATGGTGACCAGTGTCAGAGATGGTGAAGAACATTAGCAACAGAGAAGGTGAGTGACAGCAGAAACACAAAGAAGAAAAGAGTAGGTGGAGAGCCAATATAGCAGAAAACAGAAGGCTATAAAGAGCAGAAAATGAGACTATGAGCACCAGTCATTGGAAGAGTTCTAGGGAAGTGAAAACTCTATAGGTGGTGGCTCCCAATAGTCAATGCCCGAAAGCTGTAACACTAACCATTCATCTCAAGGAGTCTGAGGTTCCATGCACTCAGGGCTTGACAGCCATAATAATGACATCACACTGCTGCTAATGCTAGCTGCTGCTATGAGCCATGGATTTTTGGTGCCCACTGATAGTCAAGGCTCAAGGCACAAAGTTTCTAACATGAAAACCTAGTTGGTAATTCCATGCCTCATGTTTAGCTTCGGCCATAAGCAGCTACTTCTCAGACTGTGAACTATAACCATGAATTTTTGGCATTCTAGGCACTAAAAGTATCAACACTGAAGAAGTCTACCTTTGCCTGTTCACAAATTCTATTTGTATATAGAAAAACAAATGCCCTACAAGATAGACAGATAGATAGCTACTTCTCCCATAGTACATATGAATGTTAGTTTTATCAAAATACGTGATGATGATGCTATATTTGTTACATGCTACATAGTAGATACATGCAAGTCCTTATGAAAATATTAATTCATGTTTTCTGTTCCTTTCTCTCTTTATTTATTTTTTATTTTCTGACATAGACTTCATGTAGCCCAGGTAGCCAAAAACAGCCTAGGTAGCAGAGGATGATCTTAAAGTCTTGATCCTATGGTCTTCACCTGCCAAATGCTGGGATCACAAGAATACACAACTATGCCTGGATGAATACATTTTAATTAATACCAAAACAATTTTTCATGTGTCAGTGTGCAGTAATTAAGTTGTCTTTTTAATATTAGCCTTGAACCAGATTTTCCCTCATATATAAGCATTCTCAAAACATCAAAATCAACACATATTTTTCTCACACTTAATATCCACATCTCTAATCTATGCTGACTATGTTAGACAGTTGTTGCCTAAGTAGAAACTTCGAAGGAAATCACAATGTCTATCCTCTTAACAAATGCATATTTTCCAAATTATGAAAAGTAGAAAATGTATTTTAGAACAAAATATGTACGTTTTAATTTCCTAAGTAATTAAAGTTGTACAACATTATATTTTATTTGCAAAATGTATAGTACATTTAAGATTGTTATGAATTCTAGGATCAAATAAGACATAATTAGCCTTGCTTTTATATGAAAGTATCACTTTACTTTTTGGGGTAATACACAACATACTAGTTACATCTGCACAATGTTCTTCGATTTAAACTTTATTGGAAACAGCACAAAATTATTTCCACTGAGTTTGATGAAGTCTAACTGCGAGTCACTCATTTTTTCTAACCGAAGAGTGACTGGAATGGATTAAAGTAAAACTTCAGAGTTTAAGAAATGTTTCACAATTTCTTCTTTCTGACCTGAGGAAAGACATTGATATATGACTTGTTAGATGAAAGAAATTTCCTGTTCTCTCTGCTCATGAACTGGATACTTTTTTTATTTGAAAATATGAGTGGTTAATGTTTCCCTTCTGTGGCTTTGACACCTTGTTGAGATTAGTGATGGTCAAAACTTCAGATACTTTTCTCTATACTTTCAATTGCCTAACTTTTCTAAAACCTCATATAGCTATTTCTTTTGATTTTACCCACTGTGTTTGGAAGAGAAAATGTGGACTTT
Organism: Orientallactaga sibirica; assembly: GCA_036365145.1. NCBI lineage: Eukaryota > Metazoa > Chordata > Mammalia > Rodentia > Dipodidae > Orientallactaga > Orientallactaga sibirica. Next base: position 43,616,443 of record JAEOAD010000012.1, on the reverse strand, counting down.
TAATATAGTATAGTAACCTTAAGGAAAAAAAAATCACTACTAAAATTTCTTACATGAAATTGTGGTTTAAGTAAGACCATTGGTAATGCTCCATTTTGGGTTTAAATTACAATCTATGCAAGAACTACATTTACATAGATGTCATGACTGTTACCCCTTACAATTTAACAATGTGAAGGTAAAACTGAAATGCATGGTAATTCAAAGTTTAAAAGAGCAAGTGTGACAAACTGTAGGTAACTGTGAGATGAGATTTTCATAAATCATACTTTGTCTATACAAGTGGAAGTCATGGTTAATGTGTTATTTTGTACTTTATATAATGAAATTATGACTGTAGCACTAATAACCTGAGTTGGTTAAATTGATCTTCCAGTAACTATCTGGTTTTGCTTTCACTTTCTCTAGCCAATAAATATATACACTTGTCAGTACACAATGATTCTCCAAATAATAATGCTGCATTTTCCTGGAGATTAACAAGTCTGTGCCTTTCCTTTAAACCAAAATTGGTTTTAAACCTGGAATAATCTTAGACAATGAGGAAAACATGATCTATTAGGAAAGTATTTAATAGTTATCTGTATGGACTTAATTGTAGTGATTTTAAACATATAAGTATAGTTTTATTCCTTTCAGTGTAGTTGCTGGGAAGATGTAATCCATCAGACCATGAGTCATCTTTCTGATGATCAAGGATCTGTTTTATATAGCAAACCCTTTAGATAGAGTAGTTAATACAGTTAATTTGAAGGAAAACAGTTTATGCTTGAAGATAGTCAATTGATCTGTTGTCATGTTAAGTTATACACTGGACTAGAGTAATTCTACTTACTGTAGCTAGCAAACCTAAAGGTATGACTGTGTAAATACAAAGGGATTGTATTTTCCATTCATATGACAGTCCAAAATGTGTGTTTCTCAGTGAAAGAATGTTTTTGTTTTCTGTTGTAATTCATACTCAGTTTCATTAAACCCCACAGCCCAGCCATCTCCCATGAATACATGATTATTTTTATCTACACTTATTTGGTGAAGAACACGTATGGTTGGGGTGAAAGTGGAATACCTTTTTCTTAAAAGTATGGATCTACATGGTTAGTATTAAAATATAGACATAAGCTCTTCACGTTACTGCAAAGAATTAAAGTATTATATATTAAGTATTTGTCAAGAAAGAAAATACTCAATGATCAGCTAATAACATAAACCATAGACCTATTTTATTAGCTTTATATATAAAGTCAATGGTTTCATAAAGTTTATTGAAGTCTCTGAAATATCTATGGAAGAAAGATAGCTCCAAGCCCCATCCAGTAACCAAATCTTTCTCACAGTCTACTATATGTCAGTGATATAGATATGTATGTTCCAAGGACAGACAAACTGAATATTATAGATAAAGTAGTAAAGAAGTATTGGAATAATTAAAATAAAATCTTGGGCTGTAGAGATGGACCAATGGTTAAGGTGCTTGTCTGCAAAGCCTAAGGAGCCAGGTTCAATTCCCTAGTACCCAAGTAAGCATATACATATGGTGGCACATGTGTCTGGAGTTCTTCACAGTGGCTAGAGGCCCTGGTGTGTCCATTCTTTCTCTGTCTAGCTGCCTTTCTCTCTCTTTCAAATAAATAAATATTAATAAAATAAAATAAACTCTTATTGAAAAGGAGAAAATGGAATGAATGAGATTATATTTCATAGCAAATAGGCAATTCTGATTAACCATTGGAAGAACTTCTTGGAGTAGAACCTAACCATTGCAAGAGACTTCCTTATACAGTTTGAGATTTTTTTCTTTCTTTCTTTTTTTTTTTTTTGGTATTTCGAGGTAGGGTCTCACTCTAGCCCAGGCTGACCTGGAATTCACTATGTAGTCTCAGGGTGGTGTCAAACTCTTGGTGCTCTACCTACCTCTGCCTCCCCAGTGTTGGGATTAAAGGTGTGCGCTACCACGCCCCGCCAGTTTGAGATTTTTTTTTTCCTCTATTGCCAGGATAAGAAATTGCTAACCTCTGTGTGTGACTATTTGGTGATTTTTTTTTTTTTTTATGTTTACCAGTCTGTAAAGGTTCAACATAATCTTAAACATATCCTTTAAGGAACAGAGTAAGTTCAAATACTGGGCATTAGTCTTTCAGACTTTGAGACCTTGATATTGTTGGCACTCCTAGCCATGATGGTACCCATCCACTCCTTGATGCTCTTGCTGGCCTTCCAACCTCCTCTTACATAATTTTGTTTCTTCTTTGATGCAGAAAATCCAATTGCAAATGATCCCCTGACAGAAGCTGCCACATTGACCGACAACACAAAATTTTTACGTAACCAAGGCCAAAGGAAGCGCCTGTTCCACTCTGGACCAGCAGGCTGAGAAATTCTGAGGACATTCCCAAACACACTCTTGGAAGGTAAAACAGCTTTAGTGACAGGGCAGACTAGACTTTATACCCCACTAAGCTCTATTCCCTGACTAAGAATGAAGCAGTTCAAAGAAGACTGACTTCTACAATCAGCTCTCATCATGAATTAAGGAGAAATTTTCCCAGGGGAAAATTGAGGAAGGTAAGCATAGGGAACAGCTTAATAACCCAGGATGCTATTTGGCTTGGGCAGTAAACACGTCCTTTTCCTAAAAATACATCTAGCAACTTGATGGCTACCTGAGAACCCACCTGCTGAATATAAATCACACTTCAGATGATGCATAATTCTTCCCCTAGTAACTTTTAGTAACTCTTCTTTGTGGGCAGTGGCTACTCATATATGTTCCAAAACATATCTGGGATTGGCTGATAGGGGTTCCTCTGACCTAGACTGGTTTGTGTGCATGTGCAGTAAAGAAAACTCTGTCCTCTAAGTGAACTTTTAAAGGTTATCCTTTATGTATCATCTTATGTTTATGCATGAGTAGGTGAAAATATGATTAAGATAATATGCATAATGGGAAGAGACATATACAAAAAGGTTATGCAACCCAAGCTTGTCAATCAAAATCAGAAAGTCACCCAACCTATACTTGTAGGCACTAACTCCTCCTTCACCTTGGGTCCACCAAAGAGAAGTCATAGGCAACAGCCTGAGGTCCCTGGGTGCCTTCTCTCTCAGGTGACCTGCTGTCTTTCCTGTAAATATACCCAAGCTTCCTGTAAATATGCCCAAGATTCTGTGTGCTTCTGCTGCTCTCTTAATAAAGTTTCTTCCTGCCTTCTGATTTGTCTGCATTTTTTCTAATTCTTTGAACAAGAAGCTAAGAATCTTGAGGCACTCAGAGATAACTCATTGTTAATGGTTTCTTTATAAAATATTTTCCTTTAGCACTGGAAAGATTTCTCAGAAGTTAAGGCACTTGCCTGCAAAGCCTAACACTGGGGTTTACTTCCCCAGTACCCACATAAAGCCTGATGCACAAAGTGGTACATGCATCTGGAGTTCATTTGCATTTTGTAAACATCCTGGCATCCTCATTTTCTCTCTCTCTCTCTCTCTCTGTCTGTGCATCTCTTTCTCTGTCTGCTTGTAAATAAATAAGCAAATGAATAATTTTTTTAATCCTCCCCTTAGATTCAAAACTCTTCAATAAATAAGTAACTGTTGCAAGTATTAACTACTAAATGAGACATTCCTATCATGCCCTGCAGGCTTAAGAAAAAATACAGAAGAGGGGTTAGAAAGAATGTTAGAGCCAAGAAATGGGGAGGAGTGCTTTGCATCAATATCTTCTGGACAATGAACTGACCTTCACATTCATGACCTCATTGCAGCTGCTGTGACCTGCACAAGACTGTATGAAGTTGCACCCATCAACATTCCATCATGGATGACAGAGGAAGACAAAAATAGGTGTGAAAATAGAAGAAGAACAGGTAGGAAAAGATGTTCACTGTAATGGGAATTGGAAGTTGGAGGAAAATGAAGGTTTTGAGATGGGATTATGATCAAAATGTATTATATGCATGTATGAAAATTTTCAGTCAAAAAGGTAGTTAAGCATTTCTCCCTTTCACTATTTAGTTAACTTCTAATATATTTGGTTCTTTCCAGTACCTTCCTCTTCTTTTCTTATCTAACAATGTGAATAAATTTAGTTTTCTAATCTGTTTCAGTCTTCATTATTTGTTTTATGCTCAATGTTCCTTTCCTGATGTTTAATTGGAAGCCCTATGTAGGATCATAGTGGTGGGTGTGTAGCTAATTATCTTTAGATTGATCTTGGCTGAATCTTTTTTTTTCAAGATTTTATTTTCATTTTTATTTACTTATTAGAGACAGAGAGAGGGAAAAGAGAGAGAGAGAGAGAGAGAGAGAGAGAGAGAGAGAATGGGCATGCCAGGGCTCTCACCACTGCAAACAAAATCCAGATGCATGTTTCACCATATGCATCTGGCTTACATGGGACCTGGAGAATCGAACCTGGGTCCCTAGGCTTAACAGTCATGTACCTTAACTGCTAAGCCATCTCTCCAGCCCTTTTGGATGAATCATGATAGGCCTTTGTCTTAAAGCCTCTACCCTATAGTCTATTTTTACATTGTAAACTTATGGTTATACTTCATAGTATCACTTTTAAAATCCTAACAGAAAGGTCACTTCTACTTGAGCTAATATTTGTATATTTTATCACAAGAAATCATATAAAAAATCTAATAAAAAATATTTAACATTTTGGAGTCTATAAACTGTACAAACTAATCATATGTAATTTCAAATTAAAAGGAATGTACTTTGAAGTATTGTCTCTACTATAGAATCTAAAACATTATGTGTAGAAATTTTTAAAAGATTTTTCAAGATCCTAGATACACATAATAAAAGGCATTTGCTTTAAAATGAATAAAACTGCTAAGATCTGTATGAACAGTTTTGCATAAGACTATGATAAGTTAGCTTGAAAATAAAAAAAAAGATTCTTTACAATTATTGAATTAGTTATGCATATAGAGTGTATACAGCCATGATGGTACCATCATAGCCTTCTCTCTGTCCTCCCCCCATGGAGATTGTGGGTCTTGCATTGTGGGGGTAGCCATCAGTTATAGGGGAGAGGCAATGTCTCTGTGCATAATGACCCAACTTACAACTCTAATAATCTTTCTGCCCCCTCTTACGCAAATTTCCCTGAACCACGTTGGATTCGTTTTAGGTCTATTTCATTGACAAGGTCTTGAGAGTGTGTATGTCTCTAGATATCTGATTTGGTAGAAGTTGAGTGTTCTCTGTGTCTATCTCCTTCACCCTTGTACTGATACCAGGTTCACCAAGAAAGCAGCACTCTTGCTCATTTCCCCAATAACTCTATGGATTCAGCTGGTACTCTGGTGAGGGGCAATAGGCTGATTCTCTCCGCAGGTTCTGCGTCCATCTGAAACAGATGCAAGATACATGGATAATGGCATTTGAAGAAAAATGGTCAAACTTGGAACAGATCATTCTCTGCAAACTCAACCAAACACAGAATGATAAGTATTTGCCAAGATGCTAACACGCCTAATAAACATATTGAGGACTGGACAACAGGAATGGTGGGGTGGGAGGGGACAAAAAAAACTGGACCCAAATGGAAATGGAACCATAAAGTCCTATATTCTGACAGACATACTAAAAGGGGTCTTCTCCTGATTTTCTCTCTTTCACTCCCTCTTCTTTCTCTTCTCTCTTTCTCTTTCATACTACCTATATTTTTCTTCCTTCTTTTCCATTAGCACTAACTTGTATCTCCCAGTACCAGCATGTGGTTAACATCCACAATGAGCTGTTGATAAGCGAGACCTACAAGGTTTCCCAAGACAGATTTCTGTCAGAGTACTTGATGACCCACCAAAGGTTAATGGTAAGACCCTACCGTCGAAGACAGCATATGTTGTTCAGATGGAACATGGAGTGACCTGGCTGGAATTTGGAAGAGAGTCAGTCTCCCAACAGTTAGCTGGAAAATGACCAACATGTGTCTAAGCAACTAGTGGACTAAGCTACTCAGCAGCAAACAACTTGGTGTGATACTCACGCAAGTGCAATAGTGGCACACAGCCATGGTGGGTTACCAACTGCTTTTGATTTGGCTAACGGATACGCTCAGTGGAATGGAACCCATACCTGGAAATGGGATACAGGTCAGAACCATATCCAAAAACGAGCCCACTGTCCAATATCAGGTAATCATTTTGTCTTGGCCCATTCAATCTGCTCTAAGAGAAAGCTACAGGGAAAAGTGATTTACAATTAGTAAATCTGGAAGCTGTAGTCCAAGTTCACATCCTCAGATTTGTTTTATTATTCTTAGATGTTGTTTCTTTGTTATCAAGTTGTGGGAGTTGCAAAGGTTCTTCCTGGAGTTTCTTCAATAAGGGTAAGAATCTTATTCATCAGGGTTACACCATCATCACCTCATTACCATTTAAAAATCTAGCCTGCTTAAACAATCATCATAGATGGGGGTAGACTTTTTTATTTACTTTATTATTTTTATATTTTTATTTAACTGAGAAAGAGGCAATGAGAGAGAGAAAGAGAAAGCTGGCAAGCTCCTTAACCACTGAGCCATATCTCCAGCCTCCTTACTTACTTTTATGGACACAGAGTCTCATACTGTAGCACAACCTGAACTAGAAGTCACAATATAGCCTAGCCTGACTTGGAACTCCCTATGTAATTGGCCATCTTCCTGTCTCAGTTTCTGTGATTACAGGCGCGATCCGTCATACCAGGATAGAATTTCAATATGTGCATGTGAGGAGTCATTAACATTCAACATAAGATTAGTTGATTGTGTCAAGTGAAAAATGCAGTTAAAAAAGTCTAGTTGTGTGAATGAAAACCCTAAGATAGTAGTTATATAAACATAAAAATGATTGTATTTGATACAGAAACTGAACATGAGACTATAAACATACTTTAAACAAAAGTTAATAAATGAATTTTTAATTATTATAGAAAGTCTATATATACACATATATATGAATATATGTGTCTATATAAAAATTATATATATATATATATATATGTATATTTATAATATATGTGTGTCTTTGTGTGTGTATGTGTGTGTTTGTGTGTGAAGTGGAGGGATACCTGAGCATCTCATATGCCCACTTCTGTAAACAAAATCAAAAGAAAGTGTGTATGTATGTATGTATATCTATATATCTATATCTGTATCTATCAATTATCTATCTATCTATCTATCTATCTATCTATCTATCTATCTATCTATCTATCTATATCCCATTTGCAACAGGCCCATTGTTTATGGCCAGGGTACTATGGGTACTGGCCATTAGCTGTTTTACTTATGAATCCTCTATGACATAGATAGTCTAGCATGATATGGCCCTAGCAGATCCAGCAAGACTCACAGATTGGCAGAGATCAAGGCACAGTGTATGTATGATACATTTGTACTTGGGATGTATACAAAATTCTTCTTCAATAAGATGAAATTGTTGGAGAAGTTATTTCAAAAATCGGTGCAAATTTTCATACTTTAATTTTAGTTTTAAATGTTTCAAGTCCTTTTTCAACTGAGGGGAAAATCTATCACCACATCTACAACTTTCATGGCCATTGGTTACGATCATTTCAAACCATGTGAAAGGCAGAAATAGTTTCAAAGATTAATTAAGTGAATTTTTAACAGTTACTGCTTCTGAAAATTGTCACATTCTCTCCTGAACTTGGAAACTTTTTTTTTTTTTTGGACCTGTGGCTGTCAGGCTGTGTGACAAGAATAAGTGTTCATTACCTCTGCAAGGACACAGAATATTAATAGTAAGACAATTAAGCACTGTCTCATTTGAGTGCCTTGAAGTGTTTTTTATTAGCACATGAATTTAATATAAACAAAGACAGCTGCCTGGATTGCTAACAAAAAATACAAATTTATTTTATTTTTACATTTATTGCTTTCTAACTAAAATCATAAAGTGCTTTTTCATACTGTATCTGCACTTTATACATCTCAGTAAAAGGAAGACCGATTATGTTCTCTAGGCATAATTTTATGAAGATAACAGAAATATCAATATTGCAATCATTGAATAACTTTTAAGAATGTATAAGCAAGGCCTGAAATCTACACCAAGGACACTATTATTTATTATACCTTAATCAGTTATAGAAATAAATCTTATATTGAATGAAATAAGAAGTTAAATTTACATTCATTTTACCACAAATATGAATAAAATTGAAGTAATTTTAATTTTCCAATGGAAACTCCATCCTTTTTGCCCCATAGTTATGGGAAATACATTTTTTATGAAACAAACCAGCAAGTATGTATGAAATATATGATTGATAGGAAAATCATCTTGGGATCTATAGATGGGCAGAATAATATAAGCTTTGTATAAACCATTCAAAGTCTGAAGGCATACACCATTGTAAACTCAATAGTATAAGACAGGAGGATTGTGAGTTCAAGGCCACCCAGGTCTGTAAAAGATCTGTCTCTAAAATACTACTACTATTGTTAATATCACTGCCAACATAATAGTTTAAAAATTAAAGTGGCAAATTGCTCAGCATTAGTATGTTTGTAAAGTCCATATAATATTCATATGAATTCCATATATGTATTCTTTGTTAATACTTATATTTTTATTTTATTTATTTGAGGGAGTGAGAAAGAGAGAGAGAGAGAGCGAGTGAGAGAATGGGTGGGCCAGGCGACATGACCTTCAGCCACTGCAAACAAACTCCAGATGCATGCGCCATCTTGTGCATCTCGCTTTATGTGGATCTTGGGGAATAAAACCTGGGTCATTGGCTTTCATGGCAAGCACCTTAAATGCTAAGCCAAGTGTCTAGCCCTACAGATGCATTCTTAATTAAATTTTTTAATAGGATGTTTTGCTGATAGCATCTTCTCTTAATAGAGAAAAGAAGCAAAGTTTTGAACCAGAGTCCTAAGGTTTTTCTCTCTACAAGTATGTCTCATCTAAAGATAGGCCACCTTACTGTTGAAGGTCATATTTTATAAAATATACAGTGATTAGAACAATGGCTAGCATGTAGTAAATGTTTTGTAAATATTATTTAACATTAGAATTCATTTGTATGTAAAGAAACAGCAAGTAAATATTTTACAAATATTTTATTCAATTTGTTTTCCTATTGAATTTTGGGTTCTTTGGCATGAAATGACCTACATATAATAGGTGTACTTATAATAAATCTATCTATCTACTATATATACAATATCTGTGTTTAGAAAACATTTAACTCATTCAAAAAATCTATTTGATGCAACGTTAGATATGCAAAGTCTAATTTTGTATTTGATATTTACTGTTAGTGGTCTAAAGAATCACTTTGAGAATAGTAACAAAGGACATACATATCAGGGTATACATTTAAATATCTAGATAATTATGAAACATTGAGAAATATTCCATATATATAAAAGAATTCTTGAGTTATGAATAATTTAACTTTTGAAAAAAGTTTGATTTTTCTCTACTCTGTATATAGTAATGGATTTTTAATCTATTGCACTGAAGAAAAAATGTCCTTTTATGTTTGCTGCTACTTTTGCACTAAAACTATAACTATTCTTAGACATGATTGACACCCCATATGTTAAGAGAAAGTCAGTGAATTTTTGGTGGAGAACTTTAAAACATGATAATTACTATTATGCTACTCATTCATAATGATGTTGTTCTATTTTTTATTTTTATTTATTTGAGCCTGAAAGAGAGGGAAAGAGAGATTAAGATAAAAAAAGGTGGGGAAGGAGCACATCAGGGCCTCTTGCCACTGAAAACAAACTCCAGATGCATGTACCAGTTGATTCTTACATTTATTTTATTAGCATACAAAGAATTTGATTTTATCGTGGCATGCTTTTTAAATATTTTTATTTATTTATTTATGAGAGATATTTTTATTTATTTATTTATAAGAGATATTTTTATTTATTTATTTATGAGAGAAAGAGAGAGAGTGAGTCAGAAAAAGAGAGAACATGGGCATGCCAGGGCCTCTTGGTATTGCCAAACAACTCCAGATACAAGCATCAATCTGTGCATCTAGCTTTATGCGAGTACTGGGGAATTGAACAGGCCAGAAGGCTTTGCAAGCAAGTGTCTTTAACTGATGAGTCATCTTTCCAGGCCTATTATGATGTCAATAATTTGTTTCTGTTTTCCTTCTCCTTTCCAACTTCTCATCACATTGTCTTCTCCTTTTGCAGTCTCCTTTCTCAAATCATAGCTCATACTCCACCTCACATCTCCTTATTTATGTACATACTTACATACAAATATTAAATATTAGAATCCACAGAGATACTGAAAACATTAGAGGGACAGTCAGGCAATCCACTGGTAAGAACTTCCTTTTTTTTCTCATCAAAAGATAAACCACCTTATTATTGAAAACTCATATATTATAAAATATATCGTGATTAGAACTTTTTTGCTAGGAACTTTTTGAAGAGGATTCTACTAGCACAGGAAAAAGTCCCAAGTGTCAACAAATGTGATTACATGTAATGAAAAAGTTTTCTCATGGCTGGGTATGGTGGTGTACACCTTTAATTCCACACTTGTGAAGCAGAGGTTGGTTGGATTGCTGTGAATTCAAGGCGAGCCTGGCACTAAAGTGAGTTCCAAGTCTGCCTGAGCTAGAGTAAGACACTACTTCAAAAAAAAAGTTTCTTCAAAGCAGAGGAAATGATCAACAGAGTTCATAGGAAGCCCACATTAGGGGAGATCTTTGCCACATAGTCCTCTGTCAAGGGGTTGATATCTAGAATATATAAAACCTGAAAAAACTAAACACAATTATCATTCCTTTCTTTTTCTTTTTGGTTTTTGGTTTGACTTTTTTCTTTCTTTCTTTTTTTTTTTTTTTTTTTTTTTGAGGTAGGGTCTTGCTTGAGCCCAAGCTGACCTGGAATTCACTATGTAGACTCAGAATGGCCTCAAACTCAGGGCGATCCTCCTATCTCTGCCTCCTGAGTACCGGGATTAAAGGTGTTCACCACCATGCCTGGCTTGCATTTATGTGTATCTCTTCAAGAATATTAGTAATCAAACCATATTTCTCCCCAGAAGCTCTGAATGAGGATTTGACACCCCAAATCCATTGGTACTAGCTCATATGTAGTGTTTAAATGTCAACATTAATCACTTAAATTCAGGTTTTTCTGTAAAAACACATTAGGTAAGAAACAGACACAGATAAAGTAACTTGAATTCTAACAGCATTCAATATTCTTCAAACACAAACTATAAAGTTTATATCTTTAGTTTGAAAATCATTGCAAAATATATGCAAAAATTAAATATTACCTTATAGGGAACTGTTAAATTATCAGTAAATCGTACAGCATAATCATGCTGATTTTAATTTAAATATATTCAAATGAAGTTCTCCACGTTTATCTAGAAACTTATTTAATATATGAGAGATGATGTATGCTGATCTTTAACCATCTTTCCTGGTAAAGATTCCATTATTCTACTCTTGTGTTTGTTTGTTTATTTTGCTTTTTCATTATCTTTTTAATTCATGCAATGGTCAAAGAGAAAGAGCTTATTGACAAAGGTATTCATTTATCTTGACATTTTCTGGTTTTCTATATCCTTTCCTGCATTCATTTTTATCTTGCAAATACCCTCATCAAGCCTGAAGAGCAGTATATTCTACAGGAAATCTGGAGGTCACTAGCAGGGTGTATGGCTCAGCAACCACTTCCATTTATTCTTTACAGCACTTGCAGGATAGGTTGAAGTACCTGGATTTTTATAAAGGAACTACAAATTTCCATCTTCCCATATAGCTCTCAGTAGTTATATAACCCACCATTGTTTCATTTCACGCAGTTTGCTTTAGGATGGTTTGTTGTTTAAGAGTACTAATATATCTATGTCCATATCACCACTGAGCAAAACCATTTTATATTCAATTTATTTCTCCCAATACAAAAGGAAAACATGTTTGCCTTGTGACGATGCATTTTACTCAGATAATATAAATATAAAGAGGTAGTCACTTTAATATTTAAGTTCATTTTAATCAAATAATATAAAATAAATTATATGAACATTTTGTATGTTATATATTTAGTAATCAAAATTCAGTTCTTAAATCCTTCAGCTTATATTCTTTTTTTTTTTGTTTGGCCATTACTAACTTAGATCTCCATTTTATATGTGTTTTTTCTTTCTTGCAAAGTGAAATAATTCCAACTCTATTTAAATGATGCTATTTTGATTTCCCCTCATAATGAAAAATGAGAAATGAGGCATAGAAGTATGTGGGTAATGAGCTGAGTATTAGTTTAGTCCTTCAGTAGGCAGTGAAAATAATAAGAGGATTTCTATGTACTCTAGGTTATATTTTAAAGCGCTCATTATTACCCCTTTCTTTAAAAAGTTCTAAGTAAATACTTCATTCATTAAAGAAGTTGCACTGTCACAATTTATTAAACTTTAGGTCTTAGGTCAAAATTTGTACTCTAGTCCACATTAAACAAATTATTTGTTTTAAAGGAAATTGTTTCCTTACATTTTGCTGCAGTTTCTGTTAGCTTAGCAAAGAGATGGGTAATGCAGACATGCTATAGAGGGCAGGTTGGCAGCTCATGTGGTGCCCATCAAAGATTCTTCAAACCTTCCTTTAAACAGAGAAGCCCACTACAAGGGTAATATATCTGAGGTAATGATAACACAGAGAATCTTCAAGTTAAGTACAGAGGCCAACTTGCAAGCAATACCAAAACACACACACACACACACACACACACACACACACACACACAAAAATGCCTTGGTTCAAATCATTAAATCATGACGGAGGTAGAAGTTAGTCTAAGGTGATTATGAAGATGCTAAAAAGACGTTGTCTATACTGTTACTGCAATGCTTCTCTGCTTTAAGCCATAGCTCTAAATGTTTCCATACGTCAAAAGCAGATTTTGAAAGTAAAAGCATCTTCATATGAAAAAAAAATATATATGTATAACCATGTTAGGATTGAGCTGTCAACACTGGCAATGCAGAATCAAAACTTGGAGTTTCATATACTTTGGGGGAGACAAATAAAATTTTCCTCTACCTCCCTTATAATCATGTCAACATTTCAAAACTATTTGTAAGAAAGCTACACAGTATGATTAAAAATAATAATAAATTATAAGTGATGATTCTCTCTCAAGTACTATGAATCTAAAACAAAATGCCATAGAACATGAATAAAATTAAACATACTTGGGGTTCTAATTTTAAAGAAGAATTTTAAAAAATCAATTAAAGTTCATGTGAAACATGCAACTAAGGTAACATTTAGGGAATTCAAGGAATTAGAATTATAAACAGATAGCACAACTTTGAAAAAGGTATGCATATAAACTTCCACAATATAATTGTACTCAAGCGAACAGCCATTTTAAATCAGGGGATATGTGTACTTGAGAATTTTGGAAAAAAAACTCCTAAACAATAGGTTGAATTATTTATTTTTTTCTTTATGATTCTGTTTGGAAAAAAGTGACAAAATTTAGGAAGTACTGTGTGATCATCTGAAATAAATATTTCATGTCTGAGAATTACTCCTAATAGATTATATTCATTCCTTGGTATTTTTTTATCAACTAATTTTGCCAAACAATAACCCAAATTATAGATCTTTATAAAGACAACTATGGTTCACTTTTAAATAATTCTTGTACTTTATGAATCATTTTAGATAAAGTATGCATTTTATAATATTAAAACTGGGTCCTTTGATTTTCTAATCAAATATGCATAACAAAAATCAGTATCTTATTTAAATCACTTGATGTAAATGTTATAGGAGAAATTGTCATTATAGCCTCTGTTGCAGTTACTTTCTTATTGCTGGAAATAACATGTGACTAGAAGCAATTTATAGGAGGAAATGTTTTATTTCAGGCTTATAGAATCCAGAGGAAATAGCATCAATAGCAGAAGCTGGCTCACTTCCATAGATCCATATCTAAGATACACTAACAACCAGCAAACACAAACAGACAGAGCTCAAACTGGCTCTTTAAGCACACTGAGGCTGGACTACATGATCCCCCATAGTGAAACCTCCTCCAGCAGCCTCTTTCAACCTTGTTTCACTTTGCCCAGGGGTCATTAAAAAAAATCCTGTTGCACTCACTTTATGACTATCTTCTCTGAATTTGTCATGCCTCCAAAACCAGCACCAAGTGTGAGACAGCCAAATTTGTAAATCCAGCAGAGTGGGGGGCAGGGGTAGAATAAATCTTGACCTTGAAGAGCAGCAAATTCCTTCTCCAGTATTCCTTCAAGCCACCTTCTTTCAATGACTCGCCCTCAAGGCATACTTTCCATTATTTTCATTGTAAAAAGTTGGCCCACTTTTAATGTTAGTACTCAACAATTATAACTTAAGTAACCTAAAACCAGTCTCTGTGCCTTCCACTTTAAAGTTTCTTCGATATTTCCTATTATAAAACATAAATCTTTCATGCCTTTCTGTTCTGTTTCTTCCACCAAGCAAAATAATCTATTACTTTTAAATTCATCCTTGGTTAAATTCTGTGGTCATAGACAGAAGAATACTAAAGGAGTTAGCTAGAATGTCGGAAATTCAGCGTACTGCTAGAGAACAACAAGAAGTTTGTCCGGAGACTGCCACCCCAATTTTTATAACCCCAGGGGAGACGGATAACTGACCTGGCTGGCTGTTGCAGTCAGGTTCACATTGCTTGCAGAAATCACTACCAAGAGCAGCTTTTTTGAGGGGGGAGGTTTATATTGGCTTACAGACTTGAGGGGAAGCTCCATGATGGCAGAGGAAAATGATGGCATGAGCAGAGGGTGGATATCACCCCCTGGCCAATATAAGATGGATAATAGCAACAGGAAAAGGTGCCAAACACTGGCAAAGGGAAACTGGCTATAATGTCCATAAGCCTGACCCCAACGATATGCTGACTCCAAGAAGCATTGATTCCCAAATCTCCATCAGCTGGGAACTAGCATTCAGAACATCTAAGTTTATGAGGGACACCTGAATCAAACCACCAGACTGGCTATCTCAGAAGAAAGGAATTCAAAAATGTTTACTGCCTTCACATCTGCTAATACTTGTCCCATTCCCAATCTTTGGACAATAAGCAGCCCCCTGGCCAAATGCTATGAGGATACTTTGCATCTCCACTGCTGAGATATAAAGTGGTAATGTCCCTCCAAAACTAAGACTTTTCTCCAGTAAGGTCTAAAACCTCTGTCGTAGATACTCTTAATTGTCCTTTTCTTTTTCTAACAAATACCACAATCTTCCTGCCAATATCCCAGTTCCAGCAAAGTTCCCTCTTTCCCATTGAAAAGTCCATAAGCCAAGTCTTCACAGTACACAATTACCTCTATTTTAGCATTTTCAAACTGTCACCAGAACAGACCATAAAGCTTGGCTTATAGCACTGCGAGTCTTCTTTAGTACAAACTACCAAAGCCTTCCACATTTCTCCTGCAAACAAACTCCAAGAAAACTAAAACTCACTTGGTCAGGTACATCATAGTGTTGTCCCCATTTCTCTGGTAGCACTTTCCCTTGCAGTTACATTCTCATCGCCAGGACAAACACCACACCAGAAGCAGCTTATGAGAGGAAAGGGTTTATTTCAGGCTTACAGAGTCCAGGGGAAACGACATCAATGGTGGAAGAAGCTAGCTCACTTCCATAGATCCATAGCAGAGAGACATCACCAAACATCGACAAACACGAACAGCCAGAACACAAACTGGTATTTTACATATCTTGATCTGGATTACAAGATCCTGCCCCAGTGACACCTCCTCCAGCAGGCTACTAGACACTTAAGTAGAGTGCTTAACCTAAACAAAATATCTCTAATAATAATGGGGACATGCATTCACATTCAAACCACCACAACTTCTAACAAAATAAACCCTTTAAAAATAAAACCATTAAATAATATCATTGGTTAACTTGGAATAAATCATTTTTAAGGTATGTTATTTCTTCAAATTAAACCAGCTGTTTAGATAGTAGAAAGAGGAATAAAAGTTTTGAAGAAAAATGTTCATATATTCAGATTAAATATATTTATATCTATCAACACATAATATACAGAAGCTTTCATGTAGAAAAATTTGATACTACAGAAAGCATTTGCAATAATAACTCAAATCATGCCAATCACCCTATTTTTTTCTTGATGAAACAAACCAAAGTTTTCAGTATTTGAAAATAAGAACTAAATTTGAAAGTGTGGTGCTAAATCCACTCTGTTCATAAATGCAGATCTAAATATCCATGTGTATTTCAACTGAAAATGTACTTCTCATAATACTATATGATATAGGTGATCAAAGTTAAAAGGTTGCATACATTATGATGGTGTTAATCAGATGTCTCCCGTAGACTCAGGTGTTTTGCATGCTTGGTGTCAGTTAGGAAATTGAGATGGTGAAAATTAGGGAAATGAAGCTTTGCTGAAAGCAATGAGACACTAAGGGTGTGCTTTGGGATAGTATATCTCACCTTCTGTTTTTCCAGAGCTCAGCTCACTGCCTTGCTGCTTTCTGTGAGCTCTTATAGCAAGAAGTTGATGCCCAGTCTCTACCATCTTTTCTGTGCCATGATGGAGATTCCCCTTGAGAATATAAACCAAATAAACTCTTTAAGACTATTAGGTGTTTTTTTTTTTTTTTTTTTTTTTATGGCATGTCTAGTTCCAGCAATGAGAAAGTATCTATAAGATGGGCAGGCTATTAAAGTTTTTCAGTATATCATCACAGAAAATCTAGTTTTTGGTTATTCAGCCAAAAAAAATGGCTTTCAAAATCATGTTCATAAAGCACTCAATGAAACAACCAGTAATTCTTTAAAATCTAAAACAAAAACTTTTTTAGACCATTCAGGCATTTAATTAGAACTTCAGAAATAGATTAATTGTAATTGGAAAAGGTAATAAAATATAGTTTAGTATTTTTTAGGAATCTAAATTAGCATGTCTAATGAAGTTGCTTTATTTTTTTGCTTTGTCAGTAAACTTATTCTGTTCCCATCAAAAAACAAACAATCTTAAAAGATCCATTTTCTTTAACCTCCTTAAATTTGAAAGGCCTATTAAAGTGATTTTACTTTGGTTATAATAACTGTACTTGAAGATGAACTTTTGACAACATATATATATATATATATATATATATATATATATATATATATATGAATGATTTCCTTTACTTATCCCACCATTTTATCACCTGGATAAAATGATTATAAACACAATTTTGTGCTAGCCAGTTTTAATCATTACGCAAATAATAAAATTAACTTGAAAAGTAAAATACACATAAACATTACCTATCTGACTTCCTATTTAAAATTAATTCTTACCAATCAGCTGCTCCTAACTTTTGTACATTCAAAAATTATTAGTTATCTACTAAGTTCTTCTCTGTTTATGGGATATGAGAAGGCATGTTTCATTTCAGAAGTCATTAGTATGTGTTTTGCTCGAGATTCAGGTGAGCATGAGACAGTACAGAAATAAGAACATGATAAACTAATGGGACATGAGAAGAGAAAGATGTCCCTCATACCTCCTATAGTAATGGAAAGAAGATAAAACTTCTTGTTGGCTGATAGAAAGAATTTCAACAAATACGAGAAAATATATGCCAGAAATATGAGAAAATACAGTGACTGCCTAAAGAGACAAGATCCCCTTTGCTGAAAGACTTCAAAAAAAATTTTTAAAACATCAAATGAGTTATGTTTAAGGGCCAAATATGCATAACATGTAAGATTATTTTATCAGCCATAAAACCATGTATATATATATACATATGTAAAATGACTTGAACCTGGCACTCTTCCTCACCTCTATGTAAGTATCTACAGTGCATATGTAAGGAAAAAGATTGATTTTTGAGGCCAGTTGGAAAGGACATTAGCAGGGAGACATTTTTGCCAGGGAGGAGGATTTTATTTCTAGGTAGCAGAGGGACACATCACACATTAACAGTCCAAACTAGGACTGGAAACATGAAGTACCATGGGGCTTTTTGCAGGGGGGGAGTGGGGGTGCTTAAAGGTTGGGTACCTGCTGGCAGAAAGGGAAAAGGACAAGGATTAGCAAGTGTGAAGGATGTCTGCTTCTTTGACCTCCTTTCTTCAGGTTCCCCTGGGTTATCTAGATAGCAGGGTATAGTCTCTGGACAGACTTCTTGGAGTCCAGCAGTAGTAATGTTGAATTCCTGAGATTTGCTAACTTCTTCAGTATAAAATATCTTTTTATCTTTACTTAATTAAATCAATACTACATCATACTGACATCCTAAAATTATTGTTTTCAGTTTAAAAACCCATCTTGGCCTTCTCAGTACTTCTCAGTCTATAGACAATAGCATTGGGCAATACCTCTCACTGTAGCTAGCAAGCAGCCCTTTATTACAGCTAACCAAATTAGTGACACCTAATGACACATATTATGGTGAAAATAATATATAATATTGTGATATGAAGTACAAGGGAATACTCTAAATCAACAATTTGAGAAGAATCTGTCAAAGGGAATAAATGTAGGAAATATATAAACATAAATATTAAAAAAGCCAACTATCTTAAAATTTAAAGAAGATTATGGGAATATAGAAGAGCAAAAGATTTCTGTGAGCTATCTACAAGAAAACCAGGGTGATTAGGGGACAGAAACCAATGAGGAGAATTAGAGCGTGTGGATTTGTGCATGTGTGCAGGAAGAAGGGATGAATGTGTGTCCATTTGTGTTAGTGCAAGCACAAGAGTGCCAGTATACGCTCACGCGCGTGTGTGTGCATGTAGAACATGTTATGGTGTTGGTCCTCACCTTACACCTCTTTTGAGTAAGGGTCACTCATTCTCCTTGCTGATCACTGAGTGCCCCAGGCTAGCTGATCCATGAGCTTCTGAGAAATTCTCCTCTCTCATTTTACCATCAGGTTACTAGCATTACAAAAAGCCACCATAGTTTCTGGCTTTGTTTTCCAGGATTTGGGGATACGAACTCAAGCACTTGTATTTGTGCAGCAGTACTTTATCTACTGAGCCATCTCCATAGTTCTTTTCTAATATTTGAATGATGAATGACTCAAATACTTATCTAATTGATAGTTGTAAAATTGTGGAAGGGCACATACATTAGAAGCAAAAAGAAAGCTGTTGGCTTAATGTATGCAGTCTAGAGATGACATTGTGAACAAGTATGATAAGGAAGAAGTGAAAGGATCTATGGTGTAATTTGGAGGAAGAGAGGAAAATATTTTCCAAAGACATATTAAAGAACAAGTGAATGTCAATGAAAGAATTTAGTTTTTGGTTTAAGCAACTGAGTTAGTGCTCAGGAAGAAATCATAAGTTTTGTTACAATTTTTTTGATCTGACAAACATGAAAGTCACTTCTGTGGGAATGTCAAGTATAACGGTAGATACACACAAATTCCTGGTGAAAAGGTAAGTCTGGAAATGGACAATCTGGTAGCTATTTGCATGGTTGGAATTGAAAGACATTTTCTAAATGAGATTATACTTTCAGAGAAAAGAAATAGAATAAATGACAGACCCTAATTCAATCAAGTAGAATAAAAGGAATATCAGATATGAAGTTTGCAAAAAAAAAAAATAGTCAATATAGAAAATATAGTAAAACAAAGAAATCAGAGTACACAGACATAAGATGACTTAAAACAAGTAAGTAAGGGGCTGGAGAAATTTCTCAGTAGTTAAGGCACTTGCCTGCCAAGCCTAACAACTGAGATTTGAATCCCCAGTATTCCCCTGTATCCTCGTAAAGCCAGATACACAAAGTGACCCATGCATTTGAAGTTTATTTACAGTGGCTAGAGGCCCTGGTGCACTCATTCTCTCAGTCTGACTAATTTCTCTCTCTCTCTCTTTCCTTGCAAATATATATATATATATGGTTTATTTTTATTTATATTATGCTAATTTTATGGCCTGCACACAAACACATGATCATACAAAACAGAAACAGTCTCTTTCAATATGTATAAGACATTCCTTAAATGCTAAATTGCTTATTAAATTCAAAATATTATGAAACATTGAAATATTGCAATTCTATTTTCAGCCATAATGAAGTAATGAACTTGCTAGAGATTTTTTGAACTGCCCACTTGTAGAGAAAAACATAATTAAAAATAACATCAGTACTTAAAAATTAACAACCACAAACAAAATATCAAAAAGTGATATAATATTTCAAGAGGTATTTATTTATCTGAGGTATTTATCTGATCAATCAATTGAAAGACTGGTGATCAAAATATCAAAAGTAATACAATACTTCAAAATATTATCATAGGAAAAATCTGAAGTTATTTAGTTAAAAATAAAAGCATATGAAAATAAATATGATGATGTCTCAAGTTAAGAAACTTGAAAAAAAGTAAGAAATAAAACAAAGATAGTGGGATGGAGAGATAGCTTAGTGGTTAAGGTGTATGCCTGAGAAGCCTAAGGACCCCAGTTAAATTCTCCAGGTCCCATGCAAGCCAGATGCACATTGGTGCATGTGTCTCCAGTTCATTTGCAGTGGCTAGAGGCCCTGGAGCACTCATTGTCTCTCTCTCTCTCTCTCTCTCTCTCCTTCTCTCTGTCTCTAATAAATAAATAAAAAAATAAAATTTCAAAAAAAAAAAGAAAGAAAAACAAGGATAGTAACTGAACTGTGCTAAAGATAAAAATTAAATTATGTAACTGACAGGTCTTTTCAAGAAGTATTTATCTGATCAATCAATTGAAAACTGGTGATCAAACAAGGAGAAAAAAATTAAAAAGCACAAAGAAAGAATTACAGTAGTCATTTGATTTTATTAAAATGATTTGAACAAGACAACTGTTAATAATGTATATAGAGAGATGCAGATCTTAAAGGAGTAAATCAATTCTTGGAAAAACACTGTGTTCTCAATTTTATTAAAATAAACTGAAATGGTGAGAATTAAATAAACAAATAAATAAATAAAACTAATGAAAGTATCATTTCAATAAATACTGAAATGTTTATGAAAATTTACGCTGTGTGTATATGTGCTTCTAGACTGGAGAAACAGATAGCTGGTAAAGAGCTTGTCCTGAAAGTGAACGGACTTGTGTTAGATATGCAGAATCTTTGTAATTAAAAAAAATACAGGCAAGTTAGCAAATTCTAGTAATCACAGCACTGGGGAAGCAGAGCATTCTGGCCTCCAGACTAGTTTACTTTGAAAATTTGAAGCCAATGAGACTGACATTATATTAGACCTAAAGTGTTATTACGGAACATGTAAGTTCTCTGTGTGTGAAAGGGGAAAGAAAGACAAGACAAGCCTCTTAATTGATTCATGAAGTAGATACAAACACATCACTGATTTTGATAGATAGGTAGAAAAGATTAATAACATAGTGTTTAAAAAGCTGCCCTCCATAAAATGCACATGGCCAATGGTTGCGATCATGACATATTTTGCAGTTAGAAAGATGAACAAATTATCAACTTGAGTTCCAAAAACATATTACCAGTTCTTGTAGATATAAGGAGTACTTGTCCATTGACTGTCTTCTTAAACACCATAAAGAGAAACTTCTGACACATTTCCCAGATATATTACTTCCCTAGTGTGAAAATGTTAATGGTGGCCTGGAGAGAAGGCTTAGAGGTTGAGATGCTTGTCTGCAAAGCCAAAGGACCTACGTTCAATTCCTCAGGACCAACGTAAGCCAGATACATAAGGTGGTACATGCATCTGGAGTTCTTTTGCAGTGACTGCAGGTCTTTGGCTCACCCGTTCTTACTCTCTCTTTTTTTCCTCTCTCTGCCTCTATCTCTTTCTCAAACAAATACATAAAAACAAACTTTAAAATGTTAATGTCAAATGATAGAATCACAGATGACTAAAATGCCACTCTGTTGCATTGACTAATGAACATAAAATAACCCCACTAATATTTTTGAAAATATTATAATGAATGACAGATACAAAATTTAATGTCTGGAATTAAAAAAAATTCTTTAATTTTCTCCTCCATGGAACATACACAAAAAATATTCTAAATATCCTCAGTAAGCAATTATCAATATACTAGACAGATGTAGTTTACAAAAAGAAATAGTAATACATATAGAGAAATGACTGAAACATACTTTGGAAACTTTGTTCAATGAAGTAGATGAGGAAAGTTATGTCTAGTAATCAAAACCATGTTGCCAAAAGTCTCATCAAATCCCAGTAACCCCAGTTCATGAAGTTCCACAGATGTAAGAACTGTAACCAAGACAGGTTTACTTCTATTTCTGAGAACACCAGTAAGTGTTGAGGCATGTAACATGGAGTCTGGCTTTGGTTGGGTTTATGATCATCATGATGCCTCATTAAACGTTAATATTAATAGTAGACACTTTATGTTGAAAGTATTATTATATAATGGATTTTCATCTACAAAAAAATAGAAGAGTAATTATCTGTGCAATACTTCTCCCTCTGTAATGATATTTAATCCTGTCCTCCAATGTAAAGAAAAATTTAAAATTAAAGTTTCCCCAATCACTGTTACCAGTAGCAGGGATACCGCAAAGCAAAAATTGAAGAGATCTGCAGAGATTCTTAGACTGCCTCTTCCTTGGCCTAGGTGCTGTGGACTTATGAACTGTTTAACTGATTAATCCTAAAAGAAAAACTATAATTAGAATTTATTATGCAATTTTCCCAAAGAAACCACTACCATTTTGGCAATTTAATCATTTTACAGGCCAATTTATTTTGGAAATAACTGAAATACTCAAACTTCCACAGACATTTATATGACTTTTTTCATCTCCTTATTGGATCCAATGTCCTACCGTCCCATGAATCCTCCTCAAACAGAGCCACTGTTCCCTCTGTCATCAGGTATTCATTCCTATACCCCTTGATCAGCATTGGAGTCTGATTATTATTCCCTCAAATCCCTGCAGCCACTGCTTTCACAGAATCACTCTCATATTGAACTGAATTTTGGCTTGAGTCTTTGTTTTCATTGTTTTCCTTCTTCAACTTCTCTCCTTGGGTCTCTATGTCCTGCAATTTGTCTTTGACTTACACTGCTTATACTGCCCACCAGTAGGCTTTCATGTAATGCAGTCTGTAAACATTAGTTCATCGTTCCCTTAGTCCTCACCACTATGGAAAGTGCAGCATCCATATACATGACCTTTCAAATCCCTCTGCTTCTCAGCCCCATGAATAATTCACTCCCAATGACATTTTCTTCTGAACCACCTTAGCTACCCTTTCCCACTGGAAATAAGTTCCATGGAAAATGATTGTGTTCTGAAGCAGGTCTTAGAAATGTGTTTCTCATGGCTGTTACTTGACTTCCACTTCCACTATTGTATTCCACTTCAGTCAACTATCCCACTGTCAATGGAACTGTGTAAAAAATAGGAAATTAATTTCATTGAAAATTCTTGGTATGCACAATTCACCAAATTCCTTTTTTCGTATTTTTTTGAAACTTCAGTTACATGCATTACTATTATAATAAATCAATTGAATACACTAACCACTGAAATGCTTTATTTTTCTTCCATCATACTTATATTCTGAAACAATAGTAGGCCTCACCAATATTTCTAGCCCTCTTTTCATAGCTGGCATAAGTGAGCATTGTGTGTCTTTAAAGTGAACATGCTTAACTGGAGAGCCATGATGGGTTTTGTGATAAACATTGTAGTCAGCATGTAGTTCCTTGTGTTTCTCCTTGGTGCTGAGAAGCCACAGAAAAGTACAGATAGAGATGATATGATATGAAAACAATGCAAAACATCAGAGCTGACACAAGGAACTCAGTGTCTCTGGAAAATTTCCTGGATTCACATCAGATAACTTAGTAATTATATATTTTATTCTCTTTTGCAAATAAATCTTTGATTTTGGTTAGCATCAATTATCAGTTCTCTTTGCTTCCATGTGAAGAGCTAGGACAAAAGAATGCACATACTTTTGTTCGCTACTTATACTTCTAATTTGTAACTGTTAATCTCACCAGCTATAGTTTCTACCACTTTATTTCTAAAACTCTTCAAGATAACCATCCCACAGTTCCCAGTCTTTCATTTGGGTCATCCAATTTTATCCTCAGTTGAAAGCCAGTAGTTTTATTTTCCTGAGAATCTAGAAACCATGGCAAAGAAACCATCAAACTCCCCATTGCCAATGACAAATCCATCATTTCCTGCAAAGGTACCTCTGTATATTCTGTTTCAATTATTAGTAAAGCAGAATAGCTAGTTTTGCTCTGCTCTAAACAAATGTCCAGAGCTGACTGGGATGGTAGAAGTTTTTTCTCTCCTAATACATGAACTTGTTTCCAGAGTTCTGCCCTGGTTTCATTAACAAACTTTTCTTTTTGTTGGAACAATCCCAATAATACATAGGCATATATTAATACATTTGCCTGAAATTTAAAACTATCTTCACCATGGATCTTTCTTTCTCTTCACACACATAAATAAAAAATCCAAAATAATGAAATTTTCTAAATATTTTAAATAAATTAACCTATTACAACAAACTATCTAAAACAATAAAATGTCTACAACAATTTTTAAAAGGACAACTAAAACTCATAAGGCAAAGCTAATTAGCTTCAACAAAAAGTTTCATCTTACTCAGGAAATGTTAGTTCAACCCTCATTAATCTCTGCTGCCACTTTTCACTGGAGTTCATGTCTGATCACCTCTTTCTCCTATCCAGAACTGTGTTTGTTAAGTTCCTTTTCAGAGACATCCTGATCTTAGGCTTCCTTATAAGTTGATTTTTCCCCCCTCTGTCTTCCTCTGGCTCTTTTTCTTTCTTCTAAATGTTAGAGTATTAAAACTCTGACAGACGTCCTCCCAGTTTCTCTTCTTCACCCACATTTAATCTTATCCATCCACTGCTTTAAATATTTTATTTATCTACTTGTAAGGAAGAGAGAGAGAGCGAGAGCTAGAGAGAGAGAGAATGGATGTACCACAACCCACAACCTCTAGCCACTGCAAACAAACTCCAGATGTCTGTACCACTTTGTGCACCTGACTTTATATGGATACTAAAGAATTGAACCTGAGTCCTTTGGCTTTTCAGGCAAACACCTTAATCACTAAGCCATCTTTCCAATCCATCCTACATTTATAAAATATGTATATACATTGATATGTGACAAATTTATGTTCTTTCTTTCTTGAATATTTACAGCTAGTTAGGCTATTTTTCATGGGAATCAATATTATGGTGTCTGCTATACATCTTAAATTCAACATATTCATACTATTTTCCTATTTAATACACAATTCCAGACTTTTCCAATATGTTTGATCAAAATCTAGGAGTAATATTAAATTCTTAAATTAACCTTAGACCTACTGAAAAGCCAAAGCATGCTTTGGTTTATAATAGCAGTAATGATAGATGAGAAAGAAAGATAGAATGCTTCTTAATGGCCAGGAAAAGAATTGACACACTGTTACATCCACCTACATATGATAGATGAGAATCATTTTAGGTAACAAGGAAAAGTTAAGGAGTACATATTTGGGCCAACAATTTTGTCTAACACACAATCTACCTTCTGTTGGTAAGACCATGCCCAGTTAAAGTATTATTGGTGTTCTAAACCATAAATAATGCTGGTTTTTCAGCAATGGTTAAATTATGTAAAACATTGTTGCAGTCAGGTTGATGTTGCTGGTAGAAATCACCCAACCAAGAGCAGCTTTTTTGAAAAAAAATGGGGGGGGGGGTTATTTTTGCTTACAGACTCAAGGGGAAGCTCCATGATGGCAGGGAAAATGATGGCACACACAGAGGGTGAACATCATCCTCTGGCCAACGTAAGATGGACAATAACAACAGGAGAGTGTACCAAACACTGGCATGGGGAAACTGGCTAACACCCATACACCTGTTCCCAAAAATGTACCACCTCAAGGAGGCTTTAATTTCCAATTGCCATCAGCTAGGGAACCTGGCATCCAGAACACCGAAGTTTATGGGGGACACCTAGATCAAACCACCACATTCCGCCCCTGGCCCCCATAAACTGAAAACCATACACGGTATAAAATGTAATGCATTCATCCAACTTTAAAAGTCCCCATAGTTTTTATCAATCCTAATGATGTTCAAACATACCCATAGTCCAAGGTCTTTTAACATAGCCATGATACCAGTAAATCCCCCCAAACCCCATAATGGCACAGAATAAACACTCACATTGCAAAAGATGGCATTGGGCATAGCAAAGAAATATTCAATCAATACAAGATTTAAATAGGGAAAACTACAAACTCTGTAGCTACAAGTCCAACAACTCTAGCCAGTGACAAGTCTCCAATCCAACAATTCTAACCAGCAACAAGTCTCTGGAGTTCCAATTCCGCCCCTCCAGCTAGGCTCTCATAGTCCTGGAATGCTTTATCCCGGGCTGACAACTTTTTTACCAGCCATCTCATGGTTCCCCGGCATCTCCACTGGGTCTCAGCTGCAACCCACGTTCATCCTCATGGCTCCATCAGGTTTCCATGCAGGCATCCAGCAAACCTGCTGCACACTGCCCATGGCCATTTCCAAAACAGAAGACTGTTTTGTAAACTCAATGACTCTCTTTTTCTTGCATTTCTTATCCTCCATAATACCAGGTAGGGTGTCAATTTGTTAATCCAGGGGGAAATAAAGCCGACTTTGAAGAGGACACTCAGGTCCCTTCAAAAGATTCTATATTCTTTCTTTTGCCCATTGCAGGTCGGCTGACCCTGTCTCAAACATCTCTCAATTACAGCTGAACAGGCAGCAGTTTTGGCCTAAACATATCTTTCTGTGCCATATCTCTCTGCACACACCAGTCCATTTCTGTGCAAAGCAAGCCTGCACAAATTCTCAGAACAGAGACATAACAGAAAGCCTCTCACACAAAGTGTTCCTAGCCCAGTCCAGGCAAAGTTCTTTCTCACCCTCATAAGCCAACCCTTACAGTCCTTAGTTCTTATTGCATTCTGGTCTTTCAACTCAAACCAAAATAGTCCATCAAGCTATACTTACAGCACTGTAAGGCATCTCTAAGGCCAAGGTATCAAATCCTTCCACATTTCTCTTAAAAATTCACTCCAAAAGGCCAAATCCACACAGTCAGGTGTGTAGCAGCAATTGGCACCACTCCACAGTACCAAAATTACTTTTTCAGTCAGGTTCACATTGCTGGCAAAAAATTACCCAACCAAGAGCAGCTGGTTGGATTAAAGGGTTTATTTTGGTTTACAGACTTGAGGGGAAGTTTCATGATGGCAGGGGAAAATGATGGCATGAGCAGAAGGTGGACATCACCCCCTGGCTGACAGAGATGGACAATAGTAACTGGAGAGTGTGCCAAACACTGGCATAGGGAAACTGGCTATAATACCCATATAATAATAAGCCCAACCCCCAACAATACACCACCTCCAGGAGGCTTTAATTTCCAATTGCTTTCACCTCGGGAACCTAGCATCCAGAACACCTAAGTTTATGGGAGACACCTGGATCAAACCACCACAAACATGTTCTCAAGCATTGCATTATTATTTACTATATCTTCTCTAGTTTTCAAGGAGATACTGGAATGTACATTTCCATAATTTTATAAATGAGGAAGAATTGAGAAGTTTAATATCTTCTCTCAATTTAGATAGTTGTATTTGAAAAATCACTGTCATTCTCTATTCCTCTTGAGAGTCTAACAATAACCCCCCCTTTTTAGATTTTATTTATTTATTTATTTATTTATTTATTTATTTATTTATTTACTAGAGAGAGAGAGAGAGAGAGGGAGAATGAGAATGGGCTCGCCAGGGCCTCTAGCCACTGCAAATGAACCCCAGACAGATGTGCCACCACATGCACCTGGCTTACATGGAATTTGGAGATTCAAACTGGGTATTTAGGTTTTGCAGGTATGTGCATTAAACACTAAACCACCTCCTCCCCTTTTCTCTAGTGTATGACATTATCTTCATACTTATTAGATGTAAGGTGCATGAGTGACCAGTCTGAAGCAAAGTAAAAGTTTTATTTGTGAGAAGAGAACAACACCTTTGGGTTTGCAAAGGTTAGGTTTTATAAGGCCTTTCTGCTGGGTGGAGGTATTGCGGAATGCGGACTTGTTTGTGAAGTTAGGTAGGGGAGTTTCTCCATGGGAATTTTTCTGTTCATCACAAGATTGTGGTTAGGCAGTTAGTGGAGGTCAGGTGGCTCTTAAGATAAAGTAAACAGGAAACTGTAGCCTAGGGGAAGGGGAAACAATGGGTCAGGTGGTTTCTAAGGAATGTTTTCAGCTTGGTCTTGTATTTTCCCATAAGGCTGCTTTCTCATCACCATTTTGTCATCCACAGCAACTCCATCCTGGGACCTGGCCCAACCTAAAAATTAAAATAAAACTGGAATATGACACATGTTATTGCCTATCTATGATCCAATACTTACACATTTTGTGACAATCATCCATACATAGTACTAATAAAACTTCAGATTATGCATCTGTGACTCAAGTCAGCTATGATGGATGATGCTATTACATTTGCATCTGAACCCCTTGACAACGTCACTGACAAATCAGTATCCTTCCCAATATCTCAGGTGTGAATTCTGAAAGCTTACAGAATGAAAGCTTTCCACACTTGCAGAGCATCACAATGATTCCTATGTCTACAAGTTAAATAGTAAAATGGATATTTTCTTCTTTCTATAGTCAAAGTAATTATCAAATGATTAGACTTTGGGCTGGAATACAAAATTCTGTCCTTCTGGTTCTTAGCTTAGCAATTGTTTAGCAAGTTACTTAGCTTATTTTAATGTGAATTTTTGCTGTCTGGGGAAGATACAAAATTTTTAGAAAATATCATTTTTAAATATGGTAAAAGCTGAGGTTTGTGGGGCCCTGTGGTGCTGGCCTGTAATCCAGACTATTTCAGGAGCTGTGGCAAGAGCATTACAAATTCAAGTCCAGTCTGGACAATTAAATGAGACCCTATCTCAAAAAAAAAAAAAATTGTCCAGCATTCATTCAGGCTCTGGGTTCAATTCCCAGTCCCTCCCCCTCTCTCTGTTTCTGTCTCTGTGTGTTTCTTTCTTTCTTTCTCTCTCTCTCTCTCTCTCTCTCTCACACACACACACACAACACAACACAACAAAAAGTGAAGCAAAATAGTTGAGACTTAATCATGTTTCAACTACAAAGAGACAACTCTATCAATCAGCAAATTGCAGCATCGTGAAAAGGAATGAATGGGCCTTTTTCAAGCACAGACATGCTAAGTATCCTGTTCAGTTTTCTAGTCCTCTCCTGAGCTTTGCAGTCTCTGTGAAGAGAACTGAACAAGTCTTGGGAGCATATTACAATCATTTGTACAGGTTTAAAGTTTTCCACCAATTCACTTTCTCATTTAAAACTTTTGCTGTTCTGGTGTTTGGGGCAAACTTTATGTCATCATGCCACATCTATGCCCCTGATCCAAGGTATAGTTCATCCATACAAGTTTTCTTAAAGCTCATTTTAGCTCTAGTTAAAGCCATAATTTGAAATATCTGGCATGATCTGTTTCCCATTATTTTCACAGTACTTATGAAGTGCCAAGACCCCCTACCTGGGGTCAAGACCCTCAGGGAGTCACCCAGAGATCCGCAGCAAAGAACCGAGATGGTCACTCCGATGCAATTAGCAGCAAGTTTCCTTTATTGTAGTGCAAGCCAAGGCCTGGACTCAGTCCCCACAGACCGACGCAGCAGCGGGTGTGAGAGAGTGAGCCCTGACTAGGGGGAGGGTCAGGGGTTATAAGGACAAAAACCACAAGAATTGTTTAACAGCATGACCTTTACATTGATTGGGTATTTGGGGTCCCATGGTTAGGGACTGTCCACTCAGGCTCATATTGATTGGGTGCCTGGGGTCCCTGGCTAGGGACTTTGCACTTAGGCCATCTGGGGTTTTGCACATCTAACCGCCAACTTGGGTCGGGGCTTTTTGTGGCTGAATGTCCCCCCCCCCGAGTTCCCAGCATCTGCAAGGGAGGGGGATTTCTTGGAACTTAAGCTGAGCAAAAAAAATTTTCTTTCTTTACTGACTAAAATGGTTACTTGTTTCAAAATGGCAGTACTACTGTCAAGCTGGGGTGCTGGCAAGCAGGGTTACAGAAGCTAAAGGCAACATGTTAATTTCTTGGATCTTACACTTATAAAGTGTCTGACATTTGGTAAGCAATCATAAATATTTAATAAATTAAACCAATTAACTCCTGTGAAGTTTTCACAAGGAATATGGAATGAATGCATTTTTTGAAAATTATTAATATTACGTTTTTATAAAAATACAAAAGAGCATGATATTTTAAATTAATGTAAGGTACCAAAATTTAATTGTTATCCTTGTCCATTAAGACAAATAAAATAATAAAATAAAATAAAATAAAATATAAAATATAAAAAAATAAAATAATAATAAAATAAAAATTATAAACTGGGGAGCTCATGGACAAACAGAAATCCATTTTTCACAATTTCCAAATCTAAGAAGTTCAAGATTAAGGGACTAGCAAATGTGGTGTCTGCCTAGATGAAAATCTTGGTTCAAAGAAGTTATGTCAGGCTGTGTTCCCATATAGAGACCAAATGAAAAGTATGCCTCTCAGACCTTTTTTCTTTAATTCTTTTAATTATTTATTGCTTTTTGATAAAATGGTGTATTCTTAGGCCCTCCTCTCCCCTACCCCAATTCTGCTGAAGGTCTTCTTTGGTGTGGTTGTTAGTAATTCATTGTGGGGACCAGGAAGCCTCAGTCAGTCTCTGCAGGGGTGGGGAAGCATGGCATCTCAGTCTATTCCCACCCACCCTGAGGTTCATGCAATCTTTCTGCCCCTTCTTCCACAATGTTCCCTGAGCCTTAGCTGACAAGATAGAGATCTGATTTAGTGTTGCTTTCTCTATAGATTCGGTGTCTCTGTTTTGGTGAGGTTTGATGTTTGAGGGACCACAGTGTCTCGTGCCATTTCCCTGGGACTGGTTTTCAGACTAGCCATAAAAGCAGAATTAGTGTTACCGCTTCCTCTGTAATGACTTCTGGGCCTGGACAGAAGAAGTGGATGTGACACCACATCTCATGATAGACAGTTGGATCTCCTTTTTTTATTTTGATGTATTGATGTATCCTTGTTTTTCCCTGTATTTTCCTCCATCTGTAAGGTAGAAAAGATTCACCAAGCAAAAGTGAGAACAATTTGAATAAAAGGGGATAAACCTAGTTATAAGACAGATGTATTGATGTGTATATCCAAGCTTCTCAATTAAAGAGCAGTGGAGATTCTCTCTGTAGCTTATTGGCTTCCTGTTCTAGGCAATCTGGCTTAGTTCCCAGAGCTAGATGTGAAAATATGAGTTCTCCCCACTGAGTGGGTCTCATGTCCACTCTGTCAGCAGTTGGTTACCTGGATTGGCTGTGTGCCACTATTGCACAAGTGTACACACCTTGCACTGCTGTTTGATTGTATATCTGGTAGGATCTCCTGATTATTCAATCTGTTGGCAACCATTTTTGTCCAGAAGCTCTTGCAGCACTTTCCAGCAGTGTGAGCACTAGCTGGGAGGGAACTGGATTCCCTCTCAATTCCAGTATGCTTACTTGATGTCCTGTGACCACAGGCTGTGGTGTCTTTAGCAACAGGGACTTCCCTTTAGCTCTTTCAGGTAACCAAGTGTTTTGGTAATGAGTTAGACCTTTTTTTCTAAAGGAATTAATAATCTGCTTCATTAAGACTCTCTACTCATGAACTCATCAACTTCTAAATAATATGTCTTCTGGTGACATCACATTTGGAATTATAGTTTCAAAATAATATGTATATTTCAGAGGAAAACACCCTTGTGGACAATAGGAGATTACTCTAATTTAAAAATAAATGTTCTAGGGGCTGGAGAGATGGCTTAGCAGTTAAGGCATTTGCCTACAAATCCAAAGGACTCAGGTTTGATTCCCCAGGAACTATGTAAGCCAGATGCATAAGGGGGCACATGTGTCTGGAGTTTGTTTGCAATGGCTGGAGGCATTGGCCTGCCCATTCTCTCTCTCTGCCTATTTTTGTTTTTCTCTCTCTCTCTCAAATAAATAAATAAAAATAGAAAAAAAAAATTAAAAATTTAAAAGTAAATGTTCTAAACACCAGTAAGAAAGGAGGAAAGAGAAAGGGTGGGGGGAGTAGGAAAATGGAGGATAAGAGACTATTAGAATTCTCAATAAATAAAAGGAAGTAAAAATAAATAAAATATAAAAATATAAAATATAAAGCAGATAACAGTGTTGTATAAAATGACTTTATTGGGGAAACAAGAAAGCTCAGAATAAGAAAACAATGATATGTTTGATTTATAACAAAATCAATAATAAAGAATTATTTGTGGATAGCAATCATGAAAGTCAAGTTAATCCTTGAAAATGGAGAAATGTTGGTAAATGCATCAACTTTTCACATTATTCATGGATAAAATATATGCTTTGTATGAAGAGCTAAAATCTTAGTTCTGGATAATCTAGTATCAGATATCATCACTAACACTATCAGATTCAATAGCTATGACATTCACTTTGGAAGAGATGAGTTAGAATCACCTTATATATGAGTATAACAACAAGCATGGCTTTATACAAGATACAACAGATTTGTATTTTGGAATGTAATGCCTTGAAATGTATTGTGCCATATGCAGAATTCATATAGCTTTTATTCTCAAAATTTTTTATTTTATTTTTAAATATTTAAAGATTATTTTCTTGTGTACATGTGTGGAGTCATGCATGTATGCACGGTCATGTTTGTGTTTATATATGTGTGTGCAGGTAGAGGCCATAAATCACTATGAGGTGTCTTCCTCAGTTGCTCTCTACCTTCATTTGTGATACAAAGTCTTTGTCATGTTAGACCTTGTTAGTGTGTCCTGGGCATTTAAACTCTTGTCCTTGTGCTTGCATGGCAGATACCTCCCCACTGAGAAATCTGCCCAGCCCTTTGAAAACAGTTTTATTTTAGAAGTTAGTTCCCAAATATACTGCACTTCTGACAAAAAATCAAATATAGGTGTGATGTTGCTTTATCATTTATGATGGCATAAGCTATTTTTAGTCTCCATGCATTAAAATAATGAAACAAAAGTATATTTTAAGGAACCATCATAAACTATATACTTGGCAGGAAATTTGTGAATTTATTCTGAACTTAAGTGTATGGTATTGTACATATGTAAGTAGAAAAACAGATTACAGGGAGGGGAATGGCCTAAGTGAGGCCATCGGAAGAGAATACATTAAAGAAGGGCAGGGGGGGGTCAATAAAAATTCAAGATATTGTGAATAAGACTTACGTAAACCTACGTTTTTGAATAATGGCACATCTAGAAGCTGTAGACTGTTACTAGAAAATTTGCAATGCCTGGGATGGGATACCTTCCAGAGAGTTATTGGCCAAGGAGTTCCTGGAAGCCTCCAAAACATTAAAGGCTATTGCCAAAGCCCTTGGTTTCCCTTGACAAACAGATAGTAAGACCCTATTTCTGAAGATATCTCTTGCCTGAGAGGCAAGGTCACTGAGAAAGCAAGCTGGTGCTGAGCAGAAAACCTTCTCTCTGTAGACCAGCCAACTGAAAGCTGGAAAAAGCTGCACTGCATGCAGCCATATGGGAGACAGAAGTCATCAGCAGTGAAAACAGTGGACACTGAATATTCATGTTTGGCCATACAGGCTGAATGACTGAACGGGGGCAATAGTGGCATGTCTGCTCTTGGGGTAACCAACTGCTTCATAATTGGACTGAAGGCCCTCTTCTATGGGAAGAAATACATACCTCATACTGAAAATCCTAAGCAAAAGTCTATGGCAGGGGAGGTCATGAGCCTTAGGGGTATAAAGCCTGCTCTTGTCTGGCTAAATGTATATATTATTCCCAATAAGCTGCCCTGAAAGCACTATACTTAATGTTCACATTCACATATTAATGCTACTCTCACTTCTGGTTAGAGAAGCTTCTCTTTTCAGATGGCGATGACCACTGGGATGACCCAAAAGGCAACATAGTGCTGAGAAGAAGGGATGGAGGAGTGCCTAGCACTGAAACATCTCTGTCACACCCTCCAAGGCTCAGGGCCCATTGTGTAAGAGGGGGCAGATAGAATGGAAGAGCCAAAGGAAGGGTACAACTCCTTACAATGCAACTGTCCAGACAGAAATTGGCCTTGATATCCATGACCTTGCAGTGCCTAACAATACCTCCGCAAGACCCTCATAATAGAAGAAAAAGATGATGACACCAAATTAAAAGAGAGACTAATGGAGAGAGGGAGGGGATATGACAGAGAGTGGAGTTCTAAAGGGGTATGGGGGCAGGGGAGGGAAATATCATGCATTTTTTGTATGTAAGTACAGAAGTTGTCAATAAAAAAAATTAAAAAAAAATCTAAATCTTAACTTAAAAAGATTCTTATTTAATTGGCTACTAGCCTTCTCTGTTTTGTAAGTTGTAACATTTTCCCTCTAAACACTTCTCTGTGGCAATTTTTTTTTATTTTTTTTTTTTATGAAGTAAGGTCTCACCCTGGTCCAGGCTGACCTGGAATTCACTATGTAGTCTCAGGGTGGCCTCGAACTCATGGCATAGGAACATTAGTTTTACAGACTTGCACATAGCATTGTGTCGTTTCATGAGGGTGCTGAGGAGGACTAAACTTGGGTCAGCAGGCTTGCAAGCAAACAGCTTTAATTTCCGTGCCTTCTTTTTAATGTAATTAATAGTAATTAATAGATACAAAAATAATGTATCTACCACATGAGAGTCTCTATATCTTCAATGGATAGTGTCATGTGTCATAATTCCCTCAACCAATGTGCTATTTGTAGTTACTTGGACTGTCTTTATCCCTCATATATTGAATGTGTTCATTGTATTTAGGGATGCGACTTTCCAGAAGAAATTAACAGAAATGAGACTACTGGGTGGTAGCTTAATGCTTAGGCAATGGTGTTAGACATTGTTGACTCTTAATCCAAGTGGGTTTTGGAATTCCAATCATCTATGAATAAAGGTGTGACTTCTTTCAACATTTTTTGCCATACTAACAGGCCAGAAACAGTTTTCACTAAGGTACACTAGAAACTGTTTGTATGGCCTGTTAGTGTGACAAAAATCCTAGTTTTACACTTTGTTGAGAAGTTGTTGAAAAAAATCATGCCTTTATATTTATATCTGTATGAATGCAATTTTCATATATATAAGTTACCATTTTTTATAAACTCCATTCTAATTACTTTGACCTATTTCTTTTCAGTAAAATTTTTGAACTTTTCCAAAACATTCTTCTGTAATTTTTAACTGTACTTTAGGATGGAAGCCATGAAACAGGACTATGCAGGTAAAATTTCACAAAATGTAGCAGGACAGCATTGTCTTCATTGAAGCTCCATTATTCCATCTCTAGATTTCTAACTAGAAAACACATACACACACATCTGTGAAGGTTTGAAAATTATTGACAATTTCTTCTCTGTTATTAATTAATTTATAATTTTATTAGAGAGAGAAGGGAGAGAGAGAGAAAGAGTGGGTGAGCCAGGGCTTCCTGTTGCTGCAAATGAACTACAGATGCATGAACCACATTGTAGATCTGGTGTGGGTTCTGGGGATTCAAACTCAGGCTGTCAGCCTTTGCAAGCACGTGCCTTTAACCACTAAGTTATCTTTCCAGCCCTTTTAACAAAATTATTTATTTATTTGTGGGAGAATTAGATAGATAGATAGATAGATAGATAGATAGATAGATAGATAGATGATAGATAGATAGATAGATAGATAGATAGATAGATAGAGAGGGAGAAAGAGAAGGGAGAGCGAAAGAGAGAGGAGACAGAGGGAATAGGCACAAGGGCATCTTGCCACAGTCAACAAATTCCAGATGCATGCACCACTTTGTACATTTGCCTTTAAATGAGTACTCAGGGTATCAAACTTGTAGCAACAGGCTTTGAGAACAAGCACTTTTAACCACTGAGCAATATCTCCAGTGCTCAGAGCATTTAGATCCAAGTAGAAAACTGTTAGTATGCTATTAATTAACATATATAGTTACTATGAAACTGCTTGGTTTTTATAAAAAGCTTTATGCTTTTAAAGAAACAATTAAAGTAGAAAATTTATGACTAATGAAAATTCAGGAACTTCTTCAATTATCTGCTCAAAGCAAATATGAGCTTGACTTCAGCAATCATTTTGTTGTATATTTTTTTTAAATATGAAGATTACCTGGTTAATACTTCAGTTAAAACTAAGGATAAATTATACATGTTGATTTTTTTTTGTTTGATTTTTTTTGAGGTAGGGTCTCACTCTAGCCCAAGGATGACCTGGAATTCACTATGTAGTCTCAGGGTGGCCTGGAACTCATGGTGATCCTCCTACCTCTGCCTCCTAAATGCTGGTATTAAAGGCGTGTGCCACCACACCCAGCTTCTGTAGCAATTTTTATCCTGCCAATGAAAAAAAAATCGATAACTATATCCCCACATGTCATCTCTTTTATTTTTGTGTGGCTAACTCCTAGTGACCTGGTAAGATCTGAGGCTTACCTAATCACTTGATACATCTACTTTTCACTAACTAAATTAACTTATTTTAATCATTTGTATGATAATTATCTTATCTGACATTTTTTTATGTATCTTAATTTCCCTTTCCTTATGAACAATTCACCTTTCCTCCTTCTTTAACCTCTACTTAATCTGAGTACAAGAACATTGCTTTGCCTTTACCCTGGGCTGGCAGCCCTGAGACAGCCATAAGATTAAAATAGCAGGAGTTTGTCAGAGCTATGGCAGTCTTCCTCAATACACCCAGAAAGTTGAATTTCTCCCAATTGGTGGGCAAACAAAAAGATCTAACTCACTATGATGAGAACTGGTTCAACACACAAGGTACTCCTGTAGCATAGCACACATACTTCATGACCAAGATCTTTGGAGGTTATCACAGAAGCAACATCATGCCTAGACATTTCAGGTGAGGCTTCAAGTGTTTTGTCTGGAGGGACTAAAACTGGTGGAAAAGGATCAAGATGTGAGGTATAAGCTGATACCTGAGGGACAGAAAGGTCTGGACAGAACTACTACTACACAAGCAACAGCTGCCAATAAGATGCATTAGAACAAAGTATACTGGATTAATAAATTACCTCCTGGCCAAAAAATAATAAACAAAAAGAAATTTGCCTTTGCTGTTCATTGCCATAGTCTTGTCTTCTGGAACAGTGTCTATACCTTACAGTAGTTAAATGATTAGAAAATTTCCACCTCAAATCTTTTGTTTT
Organism: Orientallactaga sibirica; assembly: GCA_036365145.1. Lineage (NCBI taxonomy): Eukaryota > Metazoa > Chordata > Mammalia > Rodentia > Dipodidae > Orientallactaga > Orientallactaga sibirica. The sequence continues at coordinate 43,579,050 of JAEOAD010000012.1, read as the reverse complement.
TGCACAATAGTTCACCGAGTTTCACTGTCTTATTCAAGGAAACAGCCAATTTCCTATATCTGGGTTCCATTACTTCTATATTGTCCCATGTTAATTAGCAATAACTATTCTCTCTTATTTGTGTCCTTACTGCAACTTTCATCTTTATATTACAGCTCATGGCAAGTAACATAAATAATCTCTATTTTTATGGTAAGAAATAGTTCCAGTGTTCTAAAATAGGGTATCCTGATGACCAGATGAAAAGAACTGGTGGCAAGTGGATGGGGATCAATCACGTGCTCAAGCAACAGAAGCAAAAGTCTAAGCAAGAAAGAAATATTTTCAGCTAGAAGAATCTTAAAGGCATCTTAAACTGCAGGTGAGAAAGTGACATTGGAAGAGTGTATATCAAGTGGTTTGACTTTTATGATGTCAAGCGTTGGATCGAATAGTTTCAACAACTTAAAAGAATGAATAGATAGTGCATCACCATTTTTGTTTGATAGGTGTTGATAGGCAAGATAAAATTCCATACTAAAAAAAAGTATTATCTAATATTATTAAGGAAAATAGTCATTTTTTATGTCAGAAAGGACCAAAAGTGTAAGTATTTTATATACTTACTTTCATTATGGGACAATAAAAAAATGGGAGGATACCAATTGTTAAAACATTTACTGTTACATAACAGAACAATGTAATATTTTCATACCATTTAGTAACTTATAAAGCCAAGAAATGTTCATTTTCAAAATTAAAATCACATTCAATAATTTACAAAATATACTTGTTTTTCACTTTTTTAAAGATCAAGATAGTGGCTTCAGCCAAGACATAGAAACAGTTTAAAAGTCATCATTCTTCTATAAATAATAATAAAAGTAAAATAGGAATCTTAAAACAATAACTTTTCTTTGATCTATCAGATAAGTGAGGTTACAGGGAAAATGATTCCCATGAATCCTGGGCAGATAGGTACATCACTAAAAGACCCAAAACAGGATTACCTGTAACAACAGCAGAGAATCCTTAATTAGCACTTTTAATCATCTCCTCTAGGGTAAAGGTAGGCAGATCTCGTGGCCCCACTCTTGAATTAGCTTACCTCCAGTAGTTGCCCAGGACCAGGATCCAGGAATCATCCACTCTGTGTACTTGAAGTGAAGAAGAGAAGTCCTAGAGAAGTCTCGCTGACTAAGTCCACACTTGAGGGGAAAGATGTTACCAGTGGACAATACCAACACATTATGTGTGGCAAGTCAGAGGACTCTTCCCACCCTAGCCAGCCATAGCACCCATAGTCAGCCAGGAGGGGGGATCACCATAGTCAGCTTCATGCTGCTGGGAAGAACTTCCAAACTAGGCACAGTTTATGGGAGGAAGGAATTTACTAAAGCTTCCAGATCCTGGGAAGTTCCACAACGACAGAAGAAGCTAGCCACCTTTCACGGTCCACACAGAGAGAAATACCACCACCAACACCATAAGCAAGCACATTTTGGGAGCCACAGGCAGAGGTCAAACACTCTGCATATCTTCAGGCTGGAATATAAATCTGCCCACACTTATGGCTGTAACCCAGGATTCACCCACAGTGTCACCTCCTCTAGCCAGGCACATGGAGATCTAAGTTACAAGGTGTAATATACTCCTGCATCTATTTGGGGATATCCATTTAACTACCACAGGGTTTCAATGAATATACTGAGAATACTGCACTAAAAGAATGTAAGACAAAGGATGGAAATCTGACACCTTTAAAAGAGAAAGAAATGCTTGTAAAGTTAGATTACTGTAATTTAGGCCTCAAGAGGAGATTATAAAGAGGTCTTCCTTGGGCTGGAGAGATCGCTTGGTGGTTAAGGTGCCTGCCTGCCAAGCATAAAATCATGGGTTACAATCTCCAGGTCCCACTTTTATCCAGGAGCAAAAAGTGATGCAAGGGCGTAATGCTGCACTTGCCCACAAGGGGGCGCAACACCTAGAGTTTGTTCACAGCAGTTGAGAGGCTGCTGGCACATCCTTTTTCTCTATCTCTCTCAAATTAAAAAAAAAAAAAAAAAAAAAAGGTCTTTCTCCTCATACCTAACCACTATTAGGACAATTGGAATGGATTAAAGAAACAGCTGCAGTAAACAGCTGTACAAGTAAAACCCTGAAAGCCAGGAAGGGAAATAAAAACACAGATAAGGGTTGGAGAGATGGTTTGGCTATTAACGCACCTGCCTGCCAAGCCTAAGAATGCTGGTTTCACTCTCCAGGTCGCACAAGCCAGATGCAAAAAGTGACACAAGGGTGCCATGTCACACTTGCTCACAAGGGGGCACACTTGTTTGGAGTTCGTTCATAGCAGCTGAGAGTCTGCTGGCGTGCCCATTCTCTCTCTTGCTCGCTCTCTTTCTCTATCTCTCTCAAATTAAAAAAAAAAAAAAACAGTTAATAGATGCATTAGCTTTTTAATAATTATAAGCAATCACAAACATTGGACACATCTCTAGATTCTAGCCTGGTTAACTCAAGTCCTCATACTAATGGTCCATTTAGCAGTTCTTAATAGATACACCGTACAACATGTACAGCCTTCACTAAAATGCACAAAAAAGCAAGATTCAATAGAGACAGCAGACATGAGAATCAAATTAAGATATACAAGATGCATAATTCCCAGATATGTAATTCAACGTAATTAAGGTTTTAGGCTTTAATAGAGAAAGTAGACACATGCATGACAAGATATATAGACAACATAAATACAAAGAGGGAAACTAGGAAATAATCAAAAGGAAATTGTAAAAATGAAAATAGTAATACAAATCAAGAATGCTACTCACAAGTTCATCAGAATAAGCAACAAACAAAATATTTCTTGAAGATGAACTCATAACTACAGACCATGTGATAAATCATATTTTTTCTACCATAAGTTGTTTTTAGTCAGAACTTTAGATTGACAGTCTTCATGAAGTAATATATATTAATTACTGAGTGTTTTAAATATTCACTAGCTGCATTTTATATTTTTTTAATATTGACAACTAAAAAGTAAGGCATCCCTAGGAAAATATCTCAAATCTTAAACTTTGTTTTACTTTCTCCTTCTGTCTATAAGAAATCTCAGATTTTTCTTTGCTATTAAGTAAGTCAGCCTGGCCATTAGCCTAACTTCCCTCTCTGCCTCTTTGTTCAATGACATAGAGAACATAAGATGGGCAAGAGGCAGTTTAAGTTTCTGTGGTAGTTTGAATATATGGCCCTCAATATATTCAATGTTTTGTTAGTTTATAGTTTGCATCTGCAATCACCTTGCTAGAGGCAATGTCACTGGGCATTAAGGTGTGATGGTGGGTTTGAGATTCCATTGTAAATATATACAAAGTGTGCTTAGCAGGAGTTCCTGAAGTGTGCTGTGGCTTTTGGCTGTAGCTTTGCTCTGTGTGCTGTGTGGCTGGGTGGTTTTTCTCTCTTGCTTGGCCCTGTGAAGGCAGGCCAGCTTCTTCTGTCATTATGGAACTTCCCCTGGATCTGTAAGCTTCAATAAATAATATCCCTTCCTCCATAACTGTGCCTGGTCTGGAAGTTCACCTCAGTGAACTTGAAGCTGTCTGCTACAGTTTCCAATTAAATAAAAGCCATGTATGACTCCAGATGTAAGTTATATATTCAAACCAATACCACTTTAAAATATAGAAATTTAAAGAAACAACTGAGTGGATGGATAACTAGGTTTATATGACAGGAGCATTCTGTCAGCATACCTTACTGTGCCTTAGTTCCACTGCATTACTGTGGAAAAAAAATTCTATATATTCACCATAAAATATACACACACACAGCAATGTGTGTGTGTGTGTGTGTGTGTGTGTGTGTGTGTGTCTTCTTAAAGAGTAGGAGCACATTTTGTCTATGTTTTCTCACATTTGATACCATAGTTGGTTCTTCAGAAGAGCATTTAAAAATTATCTAAGGCTGCTCTGCAAGAGAGGCTACAATACTCAGTGGATTCCTCAGAATGAGCCTTTTCTATATATTTTTTATGAAATACATTGTTTTATCAAAAATAATGTTATACAAGTTCCCATAAAGATAAGAAAGAAATTCTAATTCCACAAATACTATATATGAGAAGAGAAATATGAGTTGGAAGATTTAATCCATACCCTAACACATATCTACCCTAAATCAGACAAATCATAGGTCTATCCTCTATGGAAGAATCAAGTGCCTTTTATTTGCCAATGAGGAGGAGCCAGCTCCTCCTGAGATCCTCTCCATATTAGAAATGTAGCCTGTTAGTATCAAGGCTGAGTAAGAGGAAAATCATAATCTTGCAATCATGGGTACACTACATGGACATTGCCGTTCACGATTAATAAAGGGGATGCCATCAGAAGGACTGATATGCTTAGGAGGAATATTGACTGTCATTCACAGAATGTGTCCTATTTTCTATCATTGAGAGTCTGCTTTTCTGTGAATATATCTAGCAAACATTATGGACACATAACGTAAATTTTTCATTGTGTCTCAATTCTAAGAGACTATCTAGCATTTCTCTTCCAGAAAACATTTTGACGCTAAAGTTCCTAGCTAGCTGTTTTCAAGCCTCTGTCCACACAATGAAAACACCAGCCATTTCTCATAAGGTGAGGCAGACTCATGCTTACCAGTATCTCTCAAATGACAAATTTTACTCCTAATATGTTAACTTGTCAGTCAGGTGGTCATATGAGCACTTTACACAGGTGTTAGTAGGAACTGACAAGGGAAAAAAATAAATGAATAAGAGATGGTGAAAAGAAATTTAATCCACATGCTGACTTATTTTTATTTAGACCTGTTTCTGCCAGATCCCTTGAATTATAAATGGTACAAATGCCTAGTTTATTGTTTCAACAATGGGACTGATATTCTTAGTTCAGCATAGCAGCTCATTCTGGATGGCCACAGCAGCATTCAGTATCTACCAGAGTTTTCTAGGTATCTGGAAGCTATTTTCTAGAAGTAGAATAACCATCTCCAGAAGAGTAGGTAGGATGACACAAGAATCTAAGACACATGAACAGGTGTTTCTTTGGGTTTTGCTATAGTTATCTTCACATTGCTGGTACTAAATAAAAACCTGAACAAAATAGACTGATGGGGGAGGAAAGGGCTTATTTTGGTTTACAGTCTTGAGGGAAAGCTTCATGGTGGAAGGGAAATCAAGGCAAGAGCAGAGGCTGGATATCACTTCTTGCCACAGAAGGTGGCAAATAACAACAAGAAAGTGACTTAAGCTCTGAACGCTATGACACACCTAAGCCCACCCCCAGAAACATACCTCTTTAATCATGTCTTCACCTCTCAAATTGTCACCAGTTGGGGACCAAGCATCAAGACACATGAATGTGTACAGAATATGATTCAAACCACCACATTTAAAAAAAAAAAAATTGGATAAGATAATAGAAAAGATTAGTGTAGCAGACAGCTTCAGGTTTGCTGATATGAGCTTCCAGACCAGGCACAGTTATGGAGGAAGGGATATTTATTGGAGCTTACAGGTTCAGGGGAAGTTCCATAATGGCAGAAGAACCTGGCCTGCTCTTCATAGGACCAAACACAGAGAGCAAAAGCCACACCAAAAGCCACACAGCACAGCACATTTCAGAAATTCCAACTAGGCACACTTTGCATATCTTTACAATGGATTCTCAAAGCCCCACCACACCTTAAGATCCGCCCAGTGACACTGCCTCCAGTCAGTGGCTGCAGATGCAAACAACCAACTAACAAAACACTGAATATATTGGGGCCATATATTCAAACTACCACATTCCGCCCCTGGCCCCCAATGGATTATAACTATCACACATTGTAAATTGTACTCAGTCCAATTTCAAAGGTTCTCACAGTCTTGACCAACTTAAGATAGTGAGTCCTGTAAAATCAGACAAGTTGAATACTTTCAAAATATAAAGGCACAGAGAAAATATTTTCAACTGTTATAAGGCATAGCAATGAAAGACTACAACAGTGCAAACTCAGCCACCATAAATCAAACATCAAACTTCTGCAGTTCAAGTTCAATACAGAGACTTGACAGTTTCTAGATTTTCCAATTCCACCCCTCCAGCTTAGCAGAGTAGCCAGGGAAAACTTCTATTCCAGGCCAACACTGAATTGCATGGTAGCCCTTGCACAGACCTGGTATATCCAAAACATCTTCAGGTCTCCATGGTCCATCTTCCAAAGGCTCTTTCCAGGTATCAAGACATCACACCTGTAGCAGACAGCTACAGGTTCTCTGAGATGAACTTCCAGGCACAGTTATGGAGGAAAGGTTATTATTTATTGAAGCTTACAGATCCAGGGGAAGTTCTATAATGGCAGAAGAAGGGGTCTGCTCTCACAGGGCCAAGCAAGAGAGAAAAACCAACGAGCCTCATAGCACACAGAGCAAAACTACAGCCAAGCCACAGCAAGCTTCAGGAACTCCTATTAGGCACACTTTGCATATCTTTACAATGGAATCTCAAACCCACCACCACACCTTAAGACCGGCCCCCAGTGACATTGCCTCTAGCAAGGTGATTGTGGATGCAAACTATAACTAATAAAACACTGAATATATTGGGGGACATATATTCTAACTACCACAACGCCCTTCCTCATTCCGCATTTTAGCAGCAGCTCCTGGAACCGTGTGCAATTCATGACCACTCCACACATGTTTCATGCTTCCAAAACTAATACCAGGTGTTCAGGACACAGCCATATTCTTAATCCAAGGATGAAATAAATCATAGCCTTGAAAAATAGGTTCCTTCTCCAGTCAACTCTTTCCAAAAGTGTTTGCATTTCTACCAGTCTTTCCTCAGGCATCCTCTCCATTGTTTTAATGAAAAGTCAGTCAGGCCACCTTCCTTCCACCTTCCTTAAGATTGCTAATCTGTTTGACAATAGCAGCTCCAGTAACCTGAAATCAGTCTCAGTGCCTCTAATTTTAACTTGCTTGAGGTTTTCCAACTTAAAATCTTAAATCTCTCAGTCCAATATCTTTAGCCAAATACATTACAATTTTAACCTTGATCAAACAAATTTAACCTTGATCAAACTCTCTGGGCCTGGGCAGCAGAACACAACCATCCCTTATGCCAGTAGCCCTGTTCCAGCAAAGTCCTCTGTAGTCTTTCCTTCCCCTTAGAAAGCTCATAAGCCAAGTCTCGAAGTTCAATACTTAGCATTCTCAAACTCTCATCAGAATAGTCCATAAAACTTGGCTTACCACTCCAGAAGGCATCTTCAGTTGCAAGCACCAAGTCCATGCCCATTCCTCCAAAACAAAGGTTCCAAAAGACAAACATCCACATGGTAAGGTTCATCACACCCCACACCCCTAGGTACCACTTTTGTAGCAAACAGCTTCAGGTTCACTGAGATGAACTTCCAGAACAGGCACAGTTATGGAGGAAGGGATATTTATTGGAGCTTACAGGTTCAGGGGAAGTTCCATAATGGCAGAAGAACCTGGCCTGCTCTTCACAAGACCAAACACACAGAGCAAAAGCCACACCAAAAGCCATACAGCACAGCACACTTCAGGAACTCCAACTAGGCACATTTTGCATATCTTTACAATGGATTCTCAAACACACCACCACCTTAAGATCCTTCCAGTGATATTGCCTCCAGACAGGTGGCTGCAGATGCAAACAATGAACTAATAAAACACTGAATATATTGGGGGCCATATATTCAAACTACCACAATTAGTTATTCCATATATGTTATACTCAGACACAAGTAATAATGAGTCTAAAAGGCTGCAGGTCCAGAAGAAAGGACAAACATCACCTATTTTGGTTATGAGCAAGATGAGTCTCCCAGAGGTAATGTGTCGTCGCCCAGTCCGACCAGCAGAATAAGGCAACGACCACAGGAACTCTTCTTGAAGCAGTTTATTCAGGAACCTTTTACAACAGGAAGCCCCCGACTCCCAGCCCTCCACCCTAGATATAGCCTCGCCTGATCCAATCAGCAGTAGCCACGTAGGCGTTAGCTATAGGGCACAAACAACCACTTGCTGGTGGACTGATCTTACGTAACAAGGTACATGCGCACATCTGCAGTGTGAACATGACTATACAAGGGCAGAAGCAGGAAATGGCACCTAGTCATAAGACTTGGCAGTCAGCCAAGGCACCATCTTGGAATGGCCGCCACACTGGTTCCCCACAATAATGTTGATTCCATGGTCACAAAATCCTTAGATCTATCAAGCTACACATTCTAGATATTGTGGGGTCTTTGCTGGTCTCTGGAATACCTTATTTCTTCTCCTCTCACCTACACAAGGACACAAGCTGGTTGACTTGTGCTTTTGTCTCAGTTTTCTTCTTGTGGCTATCAGCCCATGTATTATCTTCTTCCTCCACTCCCAATATCACAGCTAGTAGCTGGACATCTGTGATGTGATGACACAGAAGAGGATGACAGTAAGGCTGAGACACAGAATGCTGACTCTTCTGTGAAGGTCTTACAGGAAACCCCAGTTAACAAAGAAAAGAAAAAAATGAAATCAAGAAAAAGCATCTTGGGACCCAAAACACAGCACCTATTAAATTACTAACATCGTGACTACGTAAAATTTATTACAAACCAAAAAATCTAGCAGTCTAATGAATATGAAAATATTTAAATATCTCTGCACTGAATTTAAGTTTTTGAATTGTTCATAATCATTGAGAGATCATTGAATAGATTTACATAATTAGAATTAAAAGTGGGTATTACTGATAGGGATGGAATTATAAACTAATAATGAAGGGCCCAGAGACATTAAAAAATAATAAAAGTGATACAGATCATAACTTTGAAATTAAATAATGTGACTGATCATATGATTTCAATCCATCATCATTTTGGTTCAGTAGCAATATAAGCAAAAACAAAAGTTAGTACACTGGGGAAGTAAACCAGAAGTGACAGGTAATGTTTATAACTACAGGAGCAACAAAAATTACTGAATCTATTCATTGCTATTTGCCTTGCAGGTTCTATTCCCTTATTTTCTAACCACATGCAATATATATATTTTTACTTATTTATTTGTGTGTGAGAGAGAGACGATGTGTGGGGGCCTCTTGAAACTGCAAATGAAGTCCGGATGTGCAGGGTTTTTTCCCTCACCACCGGCAGGTAGAGCTGCAAATGAAGGCCAGCCGCTTGAGGCTGACTTTGGTGTCGGCGACTAAACCCCATATGGGTTCTGAGTCGCGGAGACAAACTCGTCGTTTATTGTCAGGGGAGAGATATTTATGTGTTTTGAAGTAAGAGGGGATGAGAGAAAGGTTAAAATATACTTTGAGGAAGGGGGTGGGAAGAGGGGATGAGAGAAAGGTCTCCCCAAAGAAGAGGGATGAGAGAAAGGTATAAGGCCACAGTTTTCATCACGTCAGCAGCAAAGTTTCAGCTTAGGTGCTGAGTCAAGGGCAATAAACCGGGAGTGGCTGGGCTAAGGCAGGGCCCAACACATGCATGTGTCACTTTGTGTATCTAGCTTCATATGGGTTCTGGGGAACAACAGGCTTTTCAAGTAAGTGTCTTTAAACACGGAGCCATCTCCCCAGCCAAAGATAGGTACTATTAGTATGCACATTTCCTGAGAGCAAATGGTGAATAAAGTGAATAAGTAGCATACCACATATCACATGTCAGGGATGTGGCAAATATAGAGGTCAATTCTAGACAAAAAGATCCAAGATACTAAGTTTTAAGCATTTTTTTTCTATTTGTGTTGTTTTGAAAATCCTTTTAATAAGGTTTTTTTGTTTGTTTGTTTTGTTTTTTTAAGAATTTGAGCTGGGTGTGGCACATACCTTCAATCCTAGCACTAGGGCAGCAATGGTAGGAGGATCATTGAGAGTTCAAGGCCACCCTCAGACTACAGAATGAATTCCAGGTCAGCCTGCCCTAGAGTGAGACCCTACCTCCAAAAAACAAAGAAACAAAAAAATTGATTTTCATTTTTTTATTCATTCTATCTCAATGTATATATATATATGTAATTTGAGAGAGAGAGAGAGAGAGAGAGAGAGAAAGGGAATGGGTGTGCCAGCAGCCTCTCAGCCACTGTGAGTGGACTTGAGATGTTTGCACCCCCTTGTGGACATGTGTGGCATTGGACCCTTTCATCACTTTTTGCATCTGGCTAAACGTGGGATTGGAGATTGGAACCGGTGTTCTTAGGTTTAGTAGGCAGGCACCTTAACCTCTAAGCCATCTCTCCAGCCCTCATTTTATATTTTTTAAATTAGGCTATAGTAAATAAAATTATTGTTTTTAAACCAATTAGTACTTGATAACAAATAAGGTAAAAACAGGTAGAAATTCGTTATCTTTCTACTCCAATACAGCAGCTTCTTTTCTCATATTGAGTTAAATGCTATCTGCTAACATGACTATAACTATTCTATACTTAACCTACTGCTATTCCAAAAGTGTGAGTGCAAAAATGTTGACACTATCTTTTTATGTTAATTCACTTTATCTCTCTTCTTTTAAAAATTATTTTATTTTATTTATTTATTTATTTATTTGAGAGAGAGAGAGAGAGAGAGAGAGAGAGAGAGAGAGAAATGGGCATGGTAGGGCATCCAGCCACTGCAAACAAACTCCAGATGCATGTACCCTTTTGTGCATCTGGCTTACATGGGTCCTGGAGAACTGATCCAGGGTCCTTTGGCTTTGCAGGCAAACACCTTAACAGCTAAGCCATCTCTCTGGCTCCTCTCTCTTCTTTTTAAATGTTATGTGACAGGCAAAGACTGTAAGTTATAGAACACATTTCAAAAGAGATGGATACAAAAGGAACTAGACACAATATCCATGACTTTTTGAAGCTTATCATCACTAAAACCAACCTAAAACCCATCTGTAATGATTGCTTCCATCATTTGCCACAAATCAAGTTCAAAGCTGCCTTTTTGTCTTCTTCTCTACACAGTGAGGTTCCCACCACTGTGCTTACTATTCTCTGCCTCACACATTATTATGGCCAAGGTCAAGAAAGAAGATATATGACCCCTAACATTAGAGAAAAACCATACAAGGATCTATCATTGGAGTCAATCTACAAAAACAAACATCTGTCCCCACAAACACGTCAGAGTCAAGAAGCACAACCCAAGAGTGACCATACAAACATGTGGGAAAAAATAAAGAAAAGATATATAGTCATATCCTCTTACCATTTGGTTGTCTTTAAGACATTTACTGAATGGACTCTCATTGATAAGAACTGAACAAAAATATAGTGATATAAGTCCATGTTTAATGTTTCTTATCTATTTCTTTTACATATGATGATTTGGTAGAGAGATAAGGCTGAGCTATCTAATTATAATATATTTTCTCATCTTTTGAGATTTCCACATTTAAACTCACATGTATTTAATTTCTCCAATCTGCATTTTAATGTTCATCTTATTCCATTTCTGAAGCAAATCAAAGTCAGAGTCAGGAAAAGTGTATGTTTTTTGTCTATGGCTGACTTTTCAAAACTATGTCACATAAAAATTTATATCTACTTATATCAATTTAAGTTTAAAATAATTGCATTGAGAGCTCCACAAACACTTTGATACTTCTCAAAATGGAAATTGATAATTATATAAGAAGTTTCCATAAAGCATTCTGATGAAAACAAGTTGAATGTGATTACCTTAACAGTAAGGGAATATCAAACTAGTTTGGAAAACACATTTGGTTACTTGTGGGATTATTTTGTTCTTTCTTAGATAACCTGACAGAATATCTTTTAAAAATGACTGCACTAAGTTTAAAAGAGAGTATACATGATGGATGTATAAAGAGAGCTGTTTGTTTATCTCAAGGGATCTTATTTGATAAAATTATGATTGCGCGTTCATAATGTGTACATAACACTACCAACTGAAAAGCTTCCCAGTGGGATAGCTTATTTAATTTTCAAATCTAAATATTATCCTGATAGCTTTTAAACCCTCCATAAACATTCAATAAGGTGACTTTTTAAATAAAAAAAAAATCTAGGTTTCTTCATAATTTTCAGTAGAATTGATATTTTCCACGTTATCTTTAGAATGTTGCTCTAGTCAACAGTAAGGCTATAATTTCTTATTGCCATATTATATGGCCCTAACATAAAACATTGAAACTCAGTTCACCCCTTCTGAGTTTAGGAAAGAATGCTCAAACACCTGATATGTCCTTCCTTTTCCTGGACACAGCCTCTTCTTGCATAGGTCTGTAGTAAGTATAAAGATATAGCCAACTTCTATTAAATAAGTATAATTAGCAGTGAGTACATTTTGATAGCACTTGCCCACTGAAATTGGGAAGCTACTTTTCCAAGCATGACCTATTACCTAATTTGTCATAAGAGATGCATGGAAAACTGTGGATATAAAATGTGTAGTTATCTTTGCTCTATTATGTTTCCTAAGTTTTCATAGGATGGATAAAGAGTTTGGGTTATAAATAGATATAGGCAGTGTACATATTTATGTGAGCAAATAAATAAATGTGGATAAGGGATTCACAGGAACTAAGGGACTGTGGTAAAATGATTAGATGATGAGGTACTATAGTCTATGTATAAGTGATATAAACTCCTACAGCAAAAGTCATTAAGGGCTTAAACGATTTTGTCTAATATTGATGACTGAAAAAGCTTAATGATATATTCAGCCATAACCTTTGACCTCCTCTTAGCAACCTACATTTTCTTCTTATACAGTCTTTGCCACTATGAATATTTCTTGAACATTTCGACATCCTTCCATGTTAATCACAGTGAGGAACTGGATTCAGAATCAACTTGCTTTATAATATACACTGCAAACTCAAATCACATGCAGTGTTCACGAGGCTAGTAGACATAGAATGCATAATATCTCTTCAGGAGGCATGGCTCATGTTTATATATAGGTTGTTTACATTCATTTCCTTTCTGCTGCCATTAGGGATATATCCATGTGCACTGTTCAATTCCAAAGCATATTAGAGCAATGTCCAATAGGAGAATCAAGGCTCATTAAAGAGAGACCTTTACAGAAGCTGCATTCAACATAGTTTGACATATTTAGAACAGGAAATGTATAATAGCATATCACAAAAACTGCAACTATGTAGGGTACCAAACAGCATCACCACAGCAGGTCTCTTAGTGCACCGTTCATCTTTGCCTTACAAGCTGCTGTCTCTCAAGCCTTCCTTCCACTGCTCAGTTACCACAACCAGCACACTGATTCAGTCTCAGGAATCCTGATGCAGACAACCATCAGAGCCACATCCAGATTCCCAGCCACAGAAATAATAACATAATTAACATTTTGTTTTGTTTTAAGCCCTCAAATGTGTGCCCATTATTCATCAACAGCAATAATAAACTAATATGGTATCTTACCTGATTGCATGATAACCTAAAAGCCACCCTGAAAACTAATACCTAAGTGTTTTGATGCCCCCTGCTAACTCTTCTTTTGTTCTCTGGTGAAATTTGGAATGCATTTACTTGGTGCTTATTCAATTTCTTTTTATCTGGTTTTGTTTCACATGTAACATGACCTCCATCTACAAAGTTAAAACGTGAGCACACAATTTTGAGTGTTAATGATATATCTTCTTAAGGTTTTGCCTACTAATCACTCAATTACAATAACTTTTTGCCTCCTCATATGATTTCCTTGAGGAAAAGGGCTTCTGATATATTTGCTTCTTAATTTGTGCCTTTTAATACGTGTAGAGAAAAGTGTATCCAGATAGAAATTGCATTTATCTATTAGTAATTCTTTAAAATGTTTAATTATTTTTGCAAACACTTTTACAATTGTCCAATCAAAATATCCCTAATCATGCATCACTAAGAAATTTGAATTTTTATGTTGGGGAGGGACATAAAACAGAATGAAAATTCCAGACTTATAAATAAATATATTTCAATAATATTCCTTTGTAGGTGGCCATGGACTGCAACAGAAGAAACAGCAGAATTTTCTGACGTCTGAAAATGGTCCTTCCAAGGGAGGAAAATTCTTCCTTCTTCTTTCACATTTCAGTTTCCAAGCTTCAGTTAATGTCAGGGCAGTGGCATGTTCTGCACAGAGGCAGGCCCATGAAATTTGTTCCATGGATCATGAAGCCACAACCCCCAGCAAAGTTAACGTTTTATGATTTCCACAAAGGCACCTCAAATGGACAAAAAGACTAAAAACCACAGGTCTATATAGTAAAGGAAGTTTAAAATCATGTGTCAGAAATGCTGCCAGTGTGAATGTTGATGAGATTCTCTGGATACCTGAGACAGCCTTGTTTCTGGCCTGCACCTTCCTGTCCATCAATTATAGTAAAGAGAAGTTGTCCACACTGAAGAGAAGACTGAATCTGAGCATTCCAATGAAGCAGACAGCATGATACATCCATGCAAGCATCCAGCTGGCAGGTTTGTTCACTGCAACTGACACCATGTATACGACAAGCTAATGCAGTAATCATAGGATCCCATTGCAACAGTGAGAAGTGTCCCTCACTGTGGCTGTGCCTGAGGCAGGGAACAGATCTCATTCATTCAGGGCTGTCACAGCAAGGTTGAAGGCAGAGAAGAGGCAAAACACTAAAATGGTTTGGATAAAGGCTTCTGAGACATAGGAAACCCCTAACTGAGTCTTGCTATGTCCACAGCAGCCATCCAAAGACAAAATTCTGGGGAAATTCCAGCCTGGAAAGCCAAGCATGTCATCATACTCCAAAACAAAGGATGATGTGAGAGAGAAGACTTGTATGATCAGTAAGTTAAATAGTATTTACACTAAATGGAATAAAGCCATGCATCTCCTCTTAATGTAACACCAGGAAGTGATCCTTATACTGTAATGTACAGGAATAAATAATAAAACACATAGGCATCTTTTTATTTATTAAAAATTATTTTGTTTGCAAGCATGGATTTTCATAAAATACAGTAGTAGAGAAAACATAGTTTAAACTGGCTTAAAAAACTGTTTTTCATTATTTCTTGCTTTAATTCCCTTTTATCTATGAAATCCATTATTATCTTATTATGAATAAGTATTAGATTTAGTTAGTAGCTAATGGCTAACAGGCATGGAAAAAAATTCAAGAACAAACTTTATGATAAAACAAAGGGGCCAATAATTAAAGAATAAAGTAAATATTACAGAACTGTAATCATATAAGTTTTAAAGGCTCCAGTTTAAAAATATATGAACATACAAGTCATCAAATAAAATCCTAAGTGTCATAAATCACTATGATTAAGCATTTTATTAGCAACATCATCTCTTGTTTTTGACTGTCACAAAGATAGTGAAAATACCATATTTTAACAGGTAGCTTGTCACGGTGACCTTTCCAAAGTAGTTTATCTCTATTGTTCTTTTTAAAAAGGAACTTGTATATACATAGCCATTTTGACCAGCCTCTTTTTATTCCTCAGTGCAATCATCAAATAGATTATGTGTACCACCATTCCAATTTTATTAGGTTAATTTTGTATGACTCTGAATATTTGGTTCAAATTCCTTTATTGAAATCAGCAGGCTTATCATTTCATTTTATTGAAGAATAGAAAGACCATCATTTGACAGAGTTGGCAGCTTTTCTGCTTCAGAGCTTCTGTAATTTAGTTGGCTACTGTAATAGGGTTATATTTCAAGTATGCTGAATCCACCCTTTATGCTTGTATTATTCCTTAGAGAACTCACAGACAAAATAAAGTAGTTTATTGCATAAGAGATCGCAATTGCATTGACCATTAACCTCCATAACTGGGAAAGGCTATAGAGAAGAGTATAAAACACTTTGTAGTCAAGTTTAAAGGGGTACATGATGTTTGTTCAAGCCAAAGCTCTGATATGGAAAAGAAAGTCATATAATCTCTCTCCTAGAGACCAGCACGATCATTTCAAACACAAGTGTATTTTGAGCATCTGTATGGGAAAGTGAAGAGCTCTGCTTCACATTTCCTAAGAGATTTCAGCTAGCACATAAAGCTGCAGTGGGTGTGGAAAATATTCATTCATATAACATAATATTATATCAGGTTTTCACAGAGATATAATTAAGATGCAAATAAATTTTGTACACATAGTAAATTGCCTGTTAAGCTTTAATGCAACCATATTAAAAATGCATAGATAGGTGCATTTTTTATTCTGGAAAATCGAATAATTATTATCAAATAAATATATTATTTATACTTATTCAGTATAAAATAAGAAACCATTTAAGTGTAATTTCTTTAAGACACTAATATTCATTTAATTTTTGCTTTGTAAGCAAAGGTACATATTATGTTCCAATTATTTTCAGTAGCAATTAGTTGAAAAAATACATGTGATTAAACTATTTTCTGTGTATAGTTCCTACGGATATTAACTTAGTATTTATCTTTAGAGATACATTAAAAGAGCTGTGAAAAAAAGAAAAAAATAACATTAACAAGATAAATAATTAGTAAAGAAAGGCTTAATAAGAAATACAACATTTACAAATGGAGGTTATTAAAAAATAGAGAAGACATTCTTTTAAACATTATATGTCCAACTTACAAAATCACATTATATTCAAAAAACTAGAAACCAGGGAACCTAGTGGCATTCTGAATTCATTTATGCTCATAAATTGTAGAATATTTTTTAAAAAAATAGAAATTTCATTCTTCAGTAAAAAAAAATAAATTTGATAATAACCATGAATATAAAGGTGTAGAAGTTGGGACAAAATTAAAATATCTCTTATTCCTTACTAGTACATAACTCTCAAATATAAAATACTAAAAACATCTAAATTAAATATCACATGCAAAAAGGTTACAGGACAAGTTTAAAAAATTCAATTGTTACTTCATAACTACCATTAAGGCATTCATCATTCTTTATCATAAAGAGACTTGGTTGTTAAGTCAGCTAGGAGAATGGAAGAAATAAAATGTTTAAAGTTGGAATTGAGGAACCTAGCATACAGTAAATTTGCTCAGAATATTCCCCCTAGGTGAATAGCTATAAGAACTACTCAAGTGGGCTGGAGAGATGGCTTAGCGGTTAAGGCGCCTGCCTCCTAAGCCTAAGACTCTGGTTCCAATCTCCAGGTCCCACGTTTAGCCAGATGCAAAGTGATGCAAGGGCACAATGCCGCATTTGACCACAAGGAGGCACACACATCTGGATTTCGTTCACAGCGGCTGAGAGACTGCTATCTATCTGTCTCCCTCTCCCTCTCTGTCTTTCTCTCTCTCTCTGTGTCTCTCTCCAAAAATAAATAAAATAATAAAAAAATAAAAAAAGAACTACTCAAGCATCAAAGGTGATGATAAGAAAAAATAAACTCATCTCCAGCCTTATCCTTACATAAAGGTACATCTTTGAGAAGTGTGTGTATATGTCATCTCAAATTGAAAGGTAACTTCATGATGGCAAGATTTTGGTGTAGTTATTAAAGTTAGAACACTATAAAACAGGGTAAATGACAAGGATAAGTACCAAACAAACAAGACAGTGTCTCAACAGCTGATGGTATCTATTTTTTTCTTTCTTTTATTAAACAGAAACTTTGTATGGACACATCATGGTACCATCATTCCTCTGTTCTCTGCCCGTTCCACTGGGGGACCCTCTTCAGTGGGATTGCTGGTATTCACCGTGGGGTTGTGTGTTAGGAGTTGTGAGAATAGCAGTCAGTCAATGTTTGGGTGGGGGCAATGTCTCTGGATTTTCCCTCCTACTCTGTGGCTTTTGTAATCTTCCTGTCCCCTCTTCTATAAAATTCTTTGAGCCTTGGTGCATGTATTTTAAGTCTACTCTAGTGTTGAGCTCTCAACAACTTCTGTATTTCCATTTTGCTACATTTTGAGTATCCTTAGTGTCAAAATTTAAACTCTTTTGAGTCTCATATAATACATGGCCAAATACAATTTTAAACCAAAACATTGAATGATAGTAACAATAATGTAAAGACACTCAAAGAATTCTAAAAATGTTAGGTAATAGAATTTTTATCTATATATAATAAAATACATGGTTGAAATGTTTAAAGTTACAAAAGGTAGAATTAAAATGTAAAATCAAAATCAGAAATAAAAGTAGAAGTTGGGCTGGGCATGATGGCACATGCCTTTAATCCCAGCACTCAGGAGGCAGAGGTAGGGGGATTTCTGTGAGTTCAAGGCCCCCCTGAGACTACAGAGTGAATTCCAGGTCACCCTGAGGTAGAGTGAGACCCTACCTCGAAAAACAAAACAAAACAAACAAACAAACAAAAAAAAAAAAGTTTAAATTGGGCATGGTGGTGCACTCCTTTAATCCCAACACTTGGGAGGCAGTTAGGAAGATTGCTGTGAGTTTCAGGCCACCCTGAGACTACATAGTGAATTTCAGATCAGCCTGAGTTAGAGCAAGACCCTACCTCACAAAACAAACAAACAAAAACAAAAAAAAAACATAAAATTAAATTAAAAAAAAAGGCATTGGGGCAATTTGTGGAGGTGCAAGCCTTTAGTCCCAGCTCTAGGGAAGCTGAGGTAGAAGGCATGCTATAAATTTAAGGCAAGCCTGGGTCTACAGAGTGATTTCCAGGTCAGCCTTGTAGAGTGAGACCCTGCCTCAAAATAATAAAAACATATAAATAAACAAAATTAGAAAATAAACTCTACGCAAATATATGTATATTCCTAACAATTAAAACTACAAAAAAATGAAACATGCATTTTTCCAATTTCATTCATATCCCTATAAATTACATAAAATTTCATTTTTTTTACAGCTTAGTAAAACTCCATTTTTCATACGGATCACATCTTCCTCTTCTTGTCATCAGTTAATGGGCATGAAGGTGGAATCCATTTCCTCCCTATAATGACAAGAGCATCAATGAGCATGGATGTGCAAGTATCTTTGGATTAAGATATAGACTCCTTTGGGTAAATGCCCAGGAGTGGAACAGTTGTGTTGTATGATAGTTCAATTTTTAGGGTTTTTTTAAAGTTGATTATGAATTTTATTAAATGATCCTATTGGTTGCTGGTCATATTTCAATCTGATTAAACTCATATCCTGTCTCCCCCAGGTTATTAGTCTTCTCGGTAGGGTCATGAGAAACTTTCACGCTGACTTCCATAGTGGATGCATCCATTTACACTCCTACCAACAGTGAATACGAGTTACCCTTTCCACATAACCTCGCCAACATTTGTTGTCAATAGTTTTCTTAATGTCAGCCATTCTTACTGGAGTGAGATGAAATCTCTAAGTAATTTTTTTAATTTTAATTTTTCAATTTTATTTATTTATATTTGAAAGAGACAGAGAGAGAATAGGCATGTCAGGGCTTCCAGCCACTACAAACAAACTCCAGATGATGCATGCACCACCTTGTGTTTATGTCTTATGTGGGTCCTTGAGAATCAAACCTAGGTCATTTGGCTTTGCAGGCAAGTGCCTTAAACGCTTAGCCATCTCTCCAGCCCTCGAAGTGATTGCAATTTGCATATTTGTAGGGACATATACCTTTAATAGGCTTCACTTCCAGCTGGCATACACAATGGCTGAAGACCCCCTCTTGTAGATGAGATAACTGCATGGAGTGAGTCTGTATCCACTGCTGTGACTTGAATAAAGGACTTGGCTCTTCTCAGCTGGGCTCAGCCCTGCGCTGCCTTGCATTGCAACTGGTGTCTGCAAATATCACCCCCTCCATGAATCCCCCTGGAGCTGCCCCCGCCTGGCATTGGCATAGTTGGTAGGATGAAGATAAGTGAACCCCTCT
Organism: Orientallactaga sibirica; assembly: GCA_036365145.1. Lineage (NCBI taxonomy): Eukaryota > Metazoa > Chordata > Mammalia > Rodentia > Dipodidae > Orientallactaga > Orientallactaga sibirica. The sequence goes on along the minus strand of JAEOAD010000012.1, from coordinate 43,559,265 downwards.
GCTCCTCCAATACCATGCTGTGGGAAACACACTCAAGAGATGTGGCCCCGACTGAATGGTGGTAGCCAGTGGTGGCTTTCTTGATGGACTGGGCTCCCTCTGAGGATTGGGGATTAGTTCTAGTCAGGCAGAAATGAAAAAGGCCCTAAAAAAAAAAAAAAAAAAAAAAAAACGGAGGCAGGAACAATGGTCCGAATGTTCCTGTCTACACTGAAGCAAATTGGCCAGACAGGCAAGATTCACAAAAGGTTCTGACTGTATGGAGAGAAGTCCGGAAGGATGGCCAAGATTTACAAGAGCAGCTGCTGACACTACAAACAAGCTGAACCTTGAAGGAGGCCTGACTGCCACAGAGCAGAGTAACTGTTGCAAGTCTCAGCCTTGGAAGTGGACCCTGAACATGGAACTCCACTGTGGGTGAGTCAGCCTCCTGTTCCACACCCTGGAATATGGACATGGAGTAGCAGAAACTGGCTAAACAATGCATACAGCAGATGGGGGAGATGATTCCCACCTGGCTTTTGTGCTTATGGGAAGATGGGGCTAATCTGACCACCAAAGAAGTGGCGGATATAAGCCAAACAAATCCCTTTGACTTTGGCGATAGGACAACTCCCAACTTGTAGGTGGTGTGTGTGTGTGTGTGTGTGTGTGTGTGTGTGTGTGTGTGTGTGTGTGTGTGTGTGTGTATCACCCATAGCTGAGTACATCCTGGGAGTGGATATCCTTCAAGGCTTACAAATGACCATGGTGGAAGAGGACTTTCGCCTCCCTATATGGACTGTGAAACTGGTGGTACAGAAACATCCACACCATGCCCAAGTTGAGCTACCACAGGCCTCCTGAAAAGTGACTGGGAAGCCCTAATGATTGCCAAGAGGACATGCAGAGATCAGTGCTACTATTCTGACATTGGAATAAACAGCTATCATCAGGTTGGCCCAGAGGTCAAAAAAACCTGCCCAATATGGCCTGTTCTGTGCTTTTGGGAGAGTGTGGACTATGGTGAAGTGAGTAAAGTTACACCACCACTGCACCCTGCAGGACCCCTCATCACAGCATCATGCACCGCTTGATGCACCGACTTGTCCTTCCCCAAGGCTATTTACAGAGCCCCACAATATCCCACGGCCTGGTGGGAGAACTCGACATCTGTTCATGTGTATCATTATATCAACAACATAATACTGCTGATTCTCTTGCAGATTTGGAAACCAGTACAAACAGTGTACAGAGAATATTAGGTGAATGATGGTGGGCAGTGAATGCCAGCAACGACCAAGGACTTGAATGATCTGGTCAGGTAAGACAAAGACATTGCCTAAGGCTGTTATAAACAAAGTACTGGCATCTCCACAGTTGGAAACCCAAGGAACTGCAGGCTTTTTTAAGGGGGTTGAGGTGTTGGGGTACTGGCATACCTTCATACCCCATTTAGCTCAGACTTATGACCTGTGCTTTAAGTACAGTATTTAAGCAGTGTGCTCCCATTAGCTTTGCTATGGATAACACCTGTGACACAGTCATGATGTAGTAACTGTTGGTTGAATTGTTTTTCACGAACTTGTGTTACCTGAGAACTGGGGATGCCTTCATTTTATCTCCTACACAAAGAATTAAGCAGAGAAAAGAAGAATGGATAAGTGAGTTTTTTTTTTTTTTTTGTTTTGTTTTGTTTTGTTTTGTTTTTGTTTGTTTTTCTAGGTAGAGTCTCACTCTAGCTCAGGCTGACCTGGAATTCACTATGTAGTCTCAGGGTGGCCTTGAACTCACGGCGATCCTCCTACCTCTGCCTCCCAGAGTGCTGAGATTAAAGGCGTGCGCCACCACGCCCGGCAATAAGTGAGTTTTTAACGAAGTAAAAGTAAAAGTGTATATCTTAAAGGCCAAGGTAGACACTACAGGAGAGAACAAAGAAGTGGAAACTAGTTGTAACCTTATTGAAGTGGGCATAAAAATCGCACTGTGTCTTGGTTGAGAAAACTGTGCTTTATCTTCTTGAATCAAATGTGGAAATAGTTATATCCTTTTATTATTGTTTTAATTGTAAGGTCAGTAAAGATGTCCTGTGTAACTTAAAATTCAGGATATATGTTTGAAAAGAGATAGCTAATCGAATTTGTTGCCATGAGTTTACCTTTTAACTTTGGTTATCTATAAGCATCCCTGATGTGGGATCACAATTAACATTGTGTTTAGTCACACATTTCTCTGGCATTGACTTATCTTTCATTTGGTTGGCAGTGACAAGCTCTTTGCAATTCTCCTATTATAGCACTTGAGATCACCTCCTTCTTGATTTCTTAACTCCTTGCCTACCTCAACACTTGGAAGCAACTAGTAGGTGCCAGACAAAAGCTAGATCTAAATATTATAATTATTTCCTCCAAATTAAAACATTCCAAAATTGAAATATTCCCTGCAAGTGGGAGGAAAGTGGTTGGTTATTCTTGAGATTCAAGAAGTAAACAAAACTTTGAACCTTCAGGAAGTTCCTAAAACTTATAAGAAGCCCAAGGCCCTTGTACACGTGTGGTAGTTTGCATGTGAATGTATATTCCCCCATAGCCTTATGAATTTTTGATTAAGACTAAACTTCCTTCTTACGTCTCTAGCAGCCTATAGGAAGAGGTGTCACTGGGGGCAGATCCAGCCCTAAGGTGTGTTCAGAGTCACTTTGAGCTCTGGTTTTCAAGTTTGCTGGCTGTTGGTGGTGTCTCTCTACTAGAGATCTATGGAAGTTACCCAGCTTCTTCTGGCAAAATGATGCCTCCCCTAGATTCTATAAACCTGGGGTTAAGGCTTTCCTCCTTTCGTCCCAGCAATGAAAGGTAACTGCAGCACCAGGGTTCTATAAGCAGTAACTACCACTGACTCAGCTGTATTCAAGTAGTGAAGGGAGTCCAGAGATGCAGCTTTCATGAGTCATCGATGGCCCATGCTGGCGGTTACAGTTACCTTCACATTGCAGGACAAACATGGGACCAGAGCAGCTTAGGGGTTTATTTCAGGCTTACAAAATCCAGGGAAGGCATCATCATGGTGGAAGAAATTGGCTCACTTCCATAAATAATAGCACAGACACAACACCAAACAACCAACAAGAACAATCAGAGCTCAGACAACTCTGAACACACCATAGACCTGGACTGCAAGGTCCACCCCCCAGTGACTCCTCCTCCAGCAGGGCTCTGCCTATTGGAGACTCAAATTGCAAGTTTATTCAAAAATATCTCAGGCTATGGGGGGACATACATTCACATTCAAACTCCACTCTGAGGTGGGTTTTTGGTGCTAAAGCTGCCTTTTAGTCAAGAAGGCTTCTGTAAGTCATGAGAATAAACTCATTGGTTCAGTACAGTAGCTCAGGTGAAAGAGTTTCTTTGGTCTGTCATTGGAGACTTATCTTTGGTGAATAGATCTCTGTTCACACTGCTCCAGCAAATGTCATACACCAACCTATGATGACAAACCATTAAAAGTGATTTCTCAGCAAGAAGGAAAATGATACAAACAAAATCTACATTACCAGAGGAGGAGTACTAGAAAACAAAACCATGGGATCGAAGTAATTATTTTTATGTTTATTATTCCTAATGGCTATAAAATTATTACTGAAAATATGATTATAAACATGCATTCTGTCATTTCGGCTTACAAGGGTAAATGTGAGGAAATTATGCTATCCATGGTAAGAACCAATATTCCTGTAACTGTATAGTTAATTGCAAATGAGCTCAATGAGTTAAAAATGCATATTATACATATTTATTTGCAAGGAGAGAGAGAGAGAGAGAGAGAAAGTATGGGCATACCAGGGACTCTTGCAGTTATATGAGTGCTTAATTAAAGCTCCAAAAGGGCTGGAGAGATTGTTCAATGGTTAAAAGTGCATGCTTGCAAAGTGTGATAGCTCAGGTTTGCTTTCCCCAGTACCTATGTAAAGCCAGATGCATGAAGTAATACATGTATGTGGAGTTCTTTTTCAGTGGTAGGAGGCCTTAGCATGCCCATTTACTCTCTCTCTCTCTCTCTTTTTTTCTCTCTCAATACAATAAATATCTCTCAAATAAATATATAAAAATCTGTCAAATAAATAAACAAATAAAACCCATGGAGCTACTTTTGGTGCTGCACACTTGTAATCCTAGCACTCCAAATCTAAGGCAGGGGAACACTGGGAGTTTGAGGCCACCTGAGCTATATATCAAAAATCTGAGTCAAAAAAACTAAAAAAAGAAAAACAAGCAATGGAAGATAGCCAATTTTTCCTTAAAAATTAAGGGAAAAAAATGAAATGTCAGGAATTGAAAAGCATTATTAATGTTGCAGTTGTTAACCCATATATCAATGTTCCCCATGTGTATGTATGCTTGCATATATATACATGTGTATGTGTGTGTCACACACATGTGGGAGCATGAGTTTGTGCAGTGCACATGTATGTGCATGCATGTGGACTCCAGAGGTCAATGTTGGATGTTTCTTCAAATACTCTCCTGATTATCTTTTTTATTTTTTTTGAAAGAGAGAGAGAAAGAGAGAAACAGAAAGACAGAGGAAGAGGAAGAGAGAGAGAGAGAGAGAGAATGGGCATGTCTGGGCCATTTCAGCTGCTGTGAACGAACTCCAGTTGCATGGACCCCCTTGTGGGCAAGTGTGGCATTGCATACTCCCATCACTTGCATCTGGCTGAACTTGGGGCCCGGAGTATCAAATGGGCATTCTTAGGCTTGGTAGGCAGACATATTAACCACTAAGCCATATCTCCAGGCCCATATTACTTTTTTGATTCAAAGTTTCCCTCACTGAATTTTGAACTCATCAATTTAGTTTGACTAGCTACCCAGTAAACAGACCCTCTGCTTCTACCTTCCCAGTTCTGGAATTACAGGCATGTGCTATCATGCACAGCATTTATGTACACTCTGGGTATACAAATTCAGCTCCTCGTGCTTGGGTGACAAGCACTTTACCCTCTGAGTCATCTCCCTAGCCCTCAAAGATCACTTTTAATATCAGTGTTAAATAAGTAAAAGATAGGTACTCATAGTAAATTTTAAAATATCCTTTTTTATTGTCTATAGAATACCTATTTTCATATAAGACTTACAAGAATTAAAAACAAAGGTATTGGGAAACATTATATCATTAATACCATTATCAAAGGAAGTTAGAATAGCAATATTAATTTCAGAAAACTTAGATATCTAGCTGGGAAAATTATGATATGTCAATGGATCATTATTGGTAGAATAGGGTAGTACATAGTGTAATTACTGAAAAATACTAAATATGTCTGTCCCTATGAGTACAATATCAAAAGGCATGGTTAAAAACAGAATGTGACTGTGTGTAGAAATAGAGAAACCCACTGTCATGGTTGGAGGCTTCAACATAAATCTGTCAGTGTTTGATGGATCCAGCAGGTGGAAAATATATGGACCCAAACACCTCAGTCAATCAACATGATATAATTGCTATGAATGGTGTGAAATATCTATCTACTAAAAACACAAGGTATATTATTTTCTAGATCAATTAGCTTTCATTTCAATTCTTAAAACATAAGTTATCAAATTTAAAAGGCCATATATATATATATATCTCAGATCACATGGGAATTAAGCTAGGATATTTTTGTTTGTTTGTTTGTTTTTAAGGTAGGGTCTCACTCTAACCCAGGATGACTTGGAATTTACTGTGTAATCTCAGGATGGCCATGAACTCTGCCTCCCAAGTGCTGGGATTATAGGCATGTACCACCATGCCTGGCTTTAGGATTTTTATTTTTTTAATCTAGGTATTTTCATAGTGCTTGAAAATTTTAAGACATATATTTAAATTTCACAGAATTACAAGATGAATTTTCCCTGATAATTTAAAAATATGCTTCTACTAAATTAAAATGAAAATATAATTCATGAAAATATTTATAGGTCAGCTAAAGTCATAGAGAAAAATTTAGATTACTAAATGGCTATATTAAACTAATGATCTAAAATCAATTATATATGTCTTCTTTTAGAAATCTATGAAGTAAGTAAGAATAAAGGACAGGACAAAATAGAAAAATAATCTAGAATGGAATCAGGACCAATAATAGAGAAAAATGGAAAATTTTGACAGTATTAAAAAGCAAGAATTAAACCTCTGGACACTAAAAGAAGAGGAGTCTTCACTAAAGAAAACATGGGCCTTAAAAGAATTATAAGGGACTTGAGAAATGGCTTAGTGGTTAATGCATTTGCCTGAAAAGCCAAAGGATCCCAGTTTGATTCTCCAGGACACATGTAAGCTAGATGCACAAGGGGGCATATGCATTTGGAGTCCCTTTGCAGTGGCTGGAGGACCTTCCCATTCATTCTCTCTCTCTCTCTCTCTGTCTCTCCCCCTCTTTCTCTATCAAATAAATAAATAAATAAATAAATAAATAAATAAATAAAATATATTTTTTAAAAAGGTATATAAAGTAACAGAATGAATTATGTGCTCCAAAACTTGAAAATTTAGGCCAAATTCTAGACTGAAAAAGACTCAAAAATTTATATCTTAATAAACTGCAAGTAATATATTTTAATGATTAAAAACTTCTTAAAAATCAGATTGAGATGTTATTATTGAATTATAACAAATATTAGAAAAAATTATCTGGGAGCTCATTGAGAAAATAGTACAAAACAACAACAAGAATAACAACAAAACTCTCTGATTTGGGCTTGAAGCAATTTGCCCATCATCCCTGCACTTAGGAAGGTGATGAGGCATGTGGGAGCTATGTAGAAAGACCCTTTCTCAAAAGTCCAAACAAGCAAAAAGAGAAACAAGAACAGCAACACAACACTTAAACACTCTGGTAGTGGGGAGAGGTTGTTTGGGTCCAACCCAGGACCTGCTACAACAACAGTTAAAAATCAAGAACAAGAACAAGAACAAAAAACTTTACTAATCAGACTCTACTAATGAGATACACTGCCTAACTTGGGAAAATATGTTTTAAATTCTCATTCTATGTCAGCATCTCCTGAATATCAAAATAGGTGGATCTTCTACAAGAAAGAAAATGTAGATTCTCACAAAAATATTGACAAATGTAATTTAAAAAAATCAATAGACAACATGATGCATGTTAATTATGTAGCATATTTGGTAGGATTTGTTCCAGGTTTGCAAGGCTAGTTCAGCGTTCAAAACTCAACATATTAATGTATCGCATAATCAAGCAAAAGCACAAAAGAAGGTGTGATCATATAATGTGATGCAGAAAAATATGTGTCAAAATTCAATGCTAATTGATGATGCAAGTTGTATAGTCTACTGGAAATAGAGATTTCATACTTGATATAGAATAGCTTTTTAAAATATACCGGTATCATCAGGCTTAACAAACAGAATGAACAGGATGCTGCTAAGAGCAAGAATAAATTAAGGATGGGATTAGAGAGATGGCTTAGTGGTTAAGGCACTTTCCTGCAAAGCCAAAGGACCCAGGTTCAATAACCCAGGACCCACGTAAGCCATCTGCACAAGGTGGTGCATACATCTGGAGTTTGTTTGCAGCCACTAGAGCCTTTCTCTGTCTGCCTCTTTCTGTCCCTCAAATAAATTTAGAAGAAGAAGGAGGAGGAGGAGGAGGAGGAGGAGGAGGAGGAGAAACTAAGGATGTTTCCTCAGTGCACTGTTTTTTTTTTTGTTTGTCTTTGTTTTTTTGTTTTTTTTTTTTTTTTTTTCTCATTGTACTCTTATTCAACATCACACTGGGGTTCCTAAACAATGCAATCAGGGCTTATGGGTAAGATGACAACATAGGAGCCACGCTAAACCAGCCTAGGGAGGGATTTTAGCAAAACCACAGCAAAATACACTCTTCTTCTGAAAAGTGAAAGAGTATAGGTTATTCTTAGACACAGCAGAGAAACAGGAGCGATCAAGATCCACCAGAAAGGAGGAAAATAGCCAGAATCCCACTGAGGAGCATGGACCCTGATCCACATGGTCCTTGTACCTGGCACCACCTACAAGGCATGCTGAGCAGCAGCAGCAGAGAACAAACAAGGGGATTTTCCAACTTCATCAGCCTTCTTGCAAAATCAAGAAATCTGAAGGAAATAGGGGTGAAATCAGCTAATGAGCTACTGAAAGGGATACAGGCAGGACTGGCAGAGCAACTCCTGCCTTTCTGTACTCTCCCATTCCCCAACTATGAGAACCATGAACCTCCAGAATTCAGCTCCTGGTGGCAGCACATCCAGCACAGCTGAACAGAACTCCAGCTCCACAGCACAACATGAAGTGATCAGCCTCAGTGAGAATGGAAGCCACCCCAAAAGGTAACAAGGCCAAAAACAACAAAACAAAACAAACAACAACAACCAAAAACAGGTACATAAGCCTGCATTGGAAGTGCTAATCTCTCTTTCCTTGTCAGAGCAGGTCATGGGTTACATATTTTTGGTTTAATTATAATTATAAATTTGATATATAATTTAATTTTATTAAGAGAAGTTATATTGTTTACTTTGAAAATTCCAGGAACCTCCAAAAAACCCTAGTGTATATAATAAGCACATATTAATATTGCAAAGTACAAGATTAATATGCTAAGTCAGTTTTTTCCCCCAAGATGGAATCACTAGCAATTAAAATTTGTAAGTAAAGAAATGCATGAGAAATCCAATAGTTAAGTGTGTATTTACATAAACTTGTCAGAATATGAATGTAATGTCAAGGTCTGCCCCGAATAGCATAGCTCCACTACCAAGGTTCTGCCTTTCAAAGGTTCCACCAGCTGGAGATTGAGCATGAGGCTTAATCACAAGCACAAGTGGTTATTGGTGACATTTCTTTTCAAACCACAACAGTCTTATTAAATTAAAAGGTAGAATTCAAAAGTGAATAGCTCCTTTTCTCTTAATCTATGCTAACATACTAGAAGCAAAATGGATGCCCACTGTTTGGTAAATGGATATGCAAACTGTCATGCATCCATAACAAAGACTTGGACAAAAGTAGTACTTTATTATTATAAAATATGATATATTTCCCCCTATGAATATATTGTATATTATATTATTTTATATATTTGATAATATTTAATATATTATAAAATATGAGATATTTCTGAGTCAATATTTACATTATTTTATGTTGACTTGAAATTACCTAAGATAGTTTTAAATTACAACCTAAAGCCGCGCATAGTGGAGCACACCTTCAATTCCAGCATTTGGGAGGCTGAGGTAGGAGATTCTGTTAGTAGGAGGCCATCCTGAGGCTACACAGTAAGAACCAGGTCAGCCTAAGCTAGAGTGAGACCCTTCCTCAACTCAATCAATCAATCAATCAATCAATCAGTCAATCAATAAATTCTAACCTAAATATACTTTTACTTTTAATCCAAAGGTTTTGAGAAATGTGATGTCACTCTCTAAGCATAAAGCACCTGCTTAATTAAGAGTATCATACATTCAGATGTTGAATTACATGCTGTAGCAGACAGCTTCAGGTTCGCTGAGATGAACTTCCAGATCAGACACAGTTATGGAGGAAGGGATATTATTTATTGAAGCTTACAGATCCAGGGGAAGTTCCTTAATGGCAGGAGAAGCTTGGCCTGCTCTCCACAGAGCCAAGCAGAGAGAGAAAAGCCAACCAGCCGTCACAGCACACAGAGTAAAACTATAGCCAAAAGGTCACACAGCACACTTCAGGAACTCCTGCTAGGCATATTTGCATATTTTTACAATGGAATCTCAAACCATCACCACACCTTAAGACCGGGCCCCCAGTGACCTTGCCTCTAGCAAGGTGATTGCAGATGCAAACTATAACTAATAAAAGGTTGAATATATTGGGGGACATATATTCAAACTACCACATTCCGACTCTGTGGATTTGGCTTTTTGGAGCTGATTTTCAAGAGGAAGTGGAAGGGCTTGAATCCTTGGCCTAAGAGATGACTTGCAGTGCTGTAAGTACATCTTGATGGACTATTCTGGTCAGAGTTGCAAGACCTGAATGCAGTAAGAATTATGGACTGTGAGGTTTGGCTTATGAGGGTGAGAAAGAGCGTTACCTGGACTGGGCTAGAGAAGCACTTTATGTGAGCAGCTTGCTGTTATGGCCCTGTCCTGATAATTTGTGCAGGACTACATTGAGAAGAAATGGACTGGTGTGAGCAGAAGGGTGTGGCACAGAAATGAAATCTTTTTGGTGAAACTTCTGCAATTCAGGTGCAATTATATGAGGGATTACAATCTTTGGATTCAGGTCATCTGACCTGCACTGGGGCAACAAGAAGAATGTAGATTCTTTTGAAGCAGCCTGAGTGCTCAAGGAGTGTCCTGTTCTTCAAAGTATGCCTTATTCCCCAAAGGATTGACAAATTGGCACCCTACCTGCTATTATGGAATATAAAGAGAGGGTCACTGAATTTGCAACATGGTCTTGAGTTTTGCAAATGGCCATGGGCAGTATGAAGCAGGTTTGCTCGATGCCTGCATGAGACCCAATGGAGCCATGAGGATAGACTATGGGTTGCAGTGGAGACCCAGTGGAGTTGCCCAGGAACATGAGATGACTGCTAAAGAGAGATGCTGGCCTTGGATGAAGTTTTCCAGGACTGTGAGTAGCCTAACTGGAGGGGCGGAATTGGAACTACAGAGGCTTGTTGCTGGTTAGAATTAATGGACTTGGAGACTTGTCTCTGTGTAGAGTTGTTGTATTTGGAGCTACAGAGTTTGGTGTTTGCCCTGTTTAAATCTTATATTTGTTGACTATTTTTTTTTACTATGCCCAATACCATCTTTTGCAGTGTGTTTATTCTGTGCCATTATGGGTATTTTGAATTTTTTTGTTTGTTTTTTTTTTATTTTTATTTTTATTTTTTTGGTATTATGGCTCAGTTAAAAGACCTCAGACTAAGAGGATGTTTGAACATACTTGACAAAAACTATGTGGAATTTTAAAGTTGGACTGAGCACATTGCATTTTACATCATGTATGGTTAGCCGTTTATGGAAGCCAGGAACAGAATGTGGTGATTTGATTCGGGTGTCCCTCATAAATTTATGTGTTCTGAATACTGTTGGAGATTTGAGAATTAAGGCCTCTTGGAGGCAGTATATTGTTGGGGGAAGGCTTATAGGTATTATATCCAGTGTTCCCTTGCCAGTGTTTGGCACACTCTCCTGTTGCTATTGTCCACCTTATGTTGGCCAGGGCATGTTATCCACCCTCTGCTCATGCCATTGTTTTCCCCTTCCATCATGGAGCTTGCCATCGAGTCTGTAAGCCAAAATAAACCCTTTCTTTCCCCAAAAGCTGCTCTTGTTAAGGTGATTTCTTCCAGCAATGTGAACCTGACTGCAATATATACCATTGTACATAGATTATAAGGGTATGGAAAAATTACATATTTATTTTACTGCCATCTACTCAAATTAATCTTTTCTAACATTTGAATAATATAAAAGGTAAGATAAATTTCTTTAAAAAGTAACACTAAGGGCTGGAGAGATGGCTTAGCGGTTAAGGCGCCTGCCTTCTAAGCCTAAGTACCCGGTTCCAATCTCCAGGTCCCACTTTTACCAGGTGCAAAGTGACACAAGGGTGCTATGCCGCAGATGCCCGCAAGGGGGTGCACACATCTAGATTTCCTTCACAGCAGCTGAGAGACTGCTGGCACGCCCATCTCTGCCTATCTCCCTCTCCCTCTCTCTCTGTCTGTCTCTCCCTGTGTCTCTCTCTCTCTCTAAAAAAAAAAAAAAGTAACACTAAATTTTAAATCAATACCAATAAGTTTAATAAATGACATGAAACTATTCCATTTCTAGTAGCATTCATGGCTGATGAGACCTTTCTTATATGATTATACACATGACAAAATAGCTTGATATTATTACTTGGGAGTTAGGCACTCTTAAGTGGAGATACATTGTACTTTGACACTTCACAATTGCAAAATCTCAAAATATTAAATAGGAATTCTCTTTAAACACATCCTTAGAGAATATTTGCTTCATCTTTGAATTATTTTTCTCTGAAATCTCAGAAATTGAACTATTTTTGGTAATTGGGTTGAAAATGGCTTGGATGAAATTTCATTTGCATTCATCTAACAAAAAGAATATGCTCCAACAGTTATGTTACTCAGATTAACACAATGTAAAATGGTATGTTCTCCATAAATATATGCCCAGCTATAGAATATAAGAGATCAAATGAGATATATCTAGGTAATTGCTTTGGAAACTGTAAAATCCACATCGGTGGCAATTTTCCTCTTACATGCTTCCAGAATATATGTTCATTACTATACAATACATTGCTGTTTCATTCTTCTACCATACAGACATAAAGGGACTTTTGTCCATCTCTTGAATATGTCTTTTACTTCATACCTCACAGTCTGAATGTATGTTTCTCATCCCGTCGCTGATGCCTCCATATTTTCTATGCCAAATATGGATATGATTTTCTCAGAAAAAAAAAAAAAACTTTATTTTGACCCTAAGATCAATATAACTCACTGATTGTACACTTTTGCGTACCCATCTACATACTAATTTTCTGATTGCTAATATCTGTTGATTCTATAGGTAGGTATTAAATCAATATAAAACACTTTGACATGCATGGAATGTCATGAATGCACCACAAAGAATCAATAGCTACATCAATAAAAAGGCCACTCAGAAACATAAAAGAACAGGGGTGTTATAAAAAGAACTGAAATTACTTTAGAGAAATAAAAACAATTCTCAGCTTTGTCCAAATTCTGTAAATATAGACTGTACTAAATTGTTTATAGGTTATATTCTTTTTGGAGATTGAACAAATTCTTGTTAATTTTTTCTTGAGCATAACAAACTTGGAAAGAAAATTCAGAGATTGGACTTTCTTATCCAAAGCAGGAATTATGATGAATCTATTTTTTTAATGAATTTCAGCAAAGACAGTGTTACCTTTAAGGTCAAAAGTGGGCCAAGAAATTTTGCTAATTTATATTGCCATTCCTTAATGGGTTCAAAAAGTAGATCCTTAAAAATGTTAAATTGAGAAGAGTAATTATGATCAAAGGCTAAGACATTTCAGGAAGGAGAAAAAGATATGTTTATGGCATAGATAAATGTTCACAATATAATTAATGTTTCTAATATTTACTACAAGTTATCACTATCATGTGATGATATGTGGATAATCTTAAATAAAATTGGCTATGTATTATATAAATTACTTATCAAAATAAATAATAAGGATTTAAATAATAAAATATTGTTTGGACATTACTAAAAATAATCCTACTAGCTAAGAAATTCTTCGGTATCTTATTTGTGATGGTAGTGGTCATATAAACCTACACATATGGTAAAATTAAATACAACTAAACACACATGCATGCACACACACTCACCTCTTTTCTCATTTTGATATGGCACTATGATTACACAATATACTACTGTGAGTAAAGATATATAAAAGTTCTTAGATATTATATTTATTAAAAACACCATGAGCTTTCTCTCCAGATGACTCTACAATTATTTCAGAGATAAAGTGTTGGAAAAGACTTCCAAATGCACAGTGTAAATTCACTGAAGCCATGCATTTGGTCTTACAGTTTTATCCTGACATTAAAGTACCTTTTTCACCATCATTATACTCATAAATAATGTTCAATAAATAAATGAACTTTACATTCAACAATAAAAATAACATGAGCACCTCTACTACCAGTAACAAAAAGTGTAATCCTGAGACTGCAATGCCTTTTTATTTAAGTTTTCATTATCTTTTTATCTGGCCCATAATGATTTTACAGATTTATGGGGCCAGTGTGATATTTCATGAACAACCATATTTTACTAGAGTAGAGCTATATTCCAGAAGGAGGACATATAGGAGGGCTTCACAGATCAAAATGAGAATCTCTTTCTGGTATTATAATCATCAATATTATCATTATTACACCTTATCATATAAAATCTTTTTTTTAATAACTGACTTTCTATATCAAACCAATTTTACCTTGACATGTACATTTAATCTTATATCAATTCTTTAGACTTTGATATCTAAAATCTGGTCAAATTTCCTATAATCATTTATCTGTAAACTCCTTATGTCCATAAAACAAAGATTATTAAACTTTATGTATTTTTCTTAAGTTATGCATATAATCAAAATGATATTACATTTTTAGGAGTCATTTTTGCCTAAGGTCCTACACAAAATATATATAAAAGTACTTCCATAATATAAAACAATAATAAAATCCTCTTTACCAAAAATAAAAATAAAAAAATAAAAATAAAAAACCCACAAACAGAAAAGGATATAGATTAGATCAGAGGTAGAGTAATTCACCTAACAGTCCATATGCCTTGTATTTTATGCTTAGGTCTAATAATAAATGTTAATAATAATAAATTATAATTGCATAAATAAAAATTCTATTTACTTGTTTCCTATTAATTATATTCCCGCTGCAAGTGTCCATGTATTACACTGAGTTTTATTTATTTATTTATTTATTTATTTATTTATTTATTTATTTATTTATTTATTTTGGTGAGGTAGGGTCTCACTCTAGCCCAGGCTTACCAGAAGTTCACTATGTAGTCTCAGGCTGGCCTCGAACTCATGGTGATCCTCCAACCTCTGCCTCCCTAGTTCTGGGATTAAAGGCGTGTGCCACACATCCGGCTAGTTTTGTTTTTTGGTTTTTTAAAGTATTTTATTTTTATTTATTTATTGATAGAGAAAGAGGTAGAGAGACAGAGAGAGAGACAGAGAGAGAGAGAGAGAGACAGAGAGAAAGAATGGGCACGCCAGGGCCTCCAGCTACTGCAAATGAACTCCAGACATGTGCACCTCCTTGTGCATCTGGCTAACATGGGTCCTAGGGAATTGAACCTGGGTCCTTTGGCTTTGCAGGCAAATGCCTTAACTGCTAAACCATCCCTCCAGCCCATGTATTTGTTCTTAATGCTTTCAGATGCCAACCTGATATGTGATAGATTTGCTATCAGTAAAAATTAGGTTGTTTTTACAAATAATGTTGGCTTATAGCAATTTTAGTAAAATCCATACTTCATGAGAGAACTTTGCTATTTCAATGTGCCAAATACAGTATTCTGTAACACATAAACAGACCTATAGAAGCAAATAGGAGTTACCACCCAGTAAGGGTGGTCCCTTTAAACATCTCAGTAAGGTTTACTGTTGCAAACACTTCTTAGACACATTCCTACTGGACATGAGGGGAAAAAGCTGAAGATGGGTTTCTGATTATGGCTGATGCCTGAAAGAAAGACAAATTGTGCTGGGATTTGGAAACAATAAATTTATTAATTATAACAAAAACAAATAAATTTTCCAAAAAACCAAGGTGAAAAAAAAATCCTTTGACTAGGCCAACAGCTGCATGACTTTGATAAGCCTGGAGAAAAGACAGCAGAACACAGGCTCCTTCCTGCATTGTCCTTAGTATTCCAAATGGAGGAATTTAGTTTGTGCCAATAGCCACTGTGAGACCTTACTCAGTTTCTCTGCCAATGGGACAATTTGCATAACATTACCCACAATGCCTCACATTGTGATTTTGCTTTGAGAACATGTAATTGAGCCTTGCTGAGCTGCAGTAATGTGTCTGTTTAAATTGAGCAAAACCTAATTATCTCACATGAAAGTTATGCCACCTCTGGTGTGACAAAGCTACTGCAATTAAATTCAGCCAGATGTATTAATTGAGGATTGTAAACATGCATTCTATCTGGCACAGAGAGCAGATTCTATACATCAGGAACTAGACAATTAGCAAACAGTTGAACATATCTGCTTATTTCAAAATGCTCTTTGCATCAAAGTTCCTTGAAATGCAGAACTAGCAGATCAGCATATGACTTAGGGGTTAGCATCTATAGAGATTTAACATATTCTGTATCATACAATTTGTTTATTTACTTCTGAGGCATTTATGATCAAAAGTTTTGTTTTACATGATCTCCTAAAATGCACTAAAAGAAAAAAGAACCAACATAGATCTTTACTGTTCAGAATTCTATAAAATTATGTCTTTATCTTTTAATGATGTAATTACAGAAAATTTTCTTTAATAATACTTCAAAAATAATGATTAAAGAAATACAGCGATGAAGAAAAATCTTTGGACCTCTCTACACTTACTAACCATAGAAATAGAAGGCAAGACTAAAATCTTTTAAAATATATTGTAAAATAACAGATAGAGTAGCCTCCAGGAGTAACAGTAGTCTACAATCAGTCACATAATGGTGAACATTGAGTTAAATAAGTTGACTAAAACACTAGTTTTTATAAACATCTGTAGATATTAATTTGATATTAACTTTGGTAATAAGAAGTAAAAAGACGTATGTAGCAGACAGCTTCAGGTTCGCTGAGATGAACTTCCAGACCAGGCACAGTTATGGAGGAAGGGATATTATTTATTGAAGCTTACTGATCCAGGGGAAGTTCCATAATGGCAGGAGAAGCAGCCTGCTCTCACAGGACCAGGCAAGAGAGAGAAAAACCAAGCCACCAGCTACACAGCACACTGAGCAAAACTACAGCCAAAGAGTCACACAGCACACTTCAGGAACTCCTGCTAGGCACACTTTGCATATCTTTACAATGGAATCTCAAACCCACAACCACACCTTAAGACCGGCCCCCAGTGACATTGCCTCTAGCAAGGTGATTGCAGATGCAAACTATAACTAATAAAACACTGAATACATTGGGGGCCACATATTCAAACTACCACAACGTATGAATTTCTTTTTCTGTCCTTTTGGATTAAAATATCTCATATAAATTATATAACATTTTCTTGGTTTATACTTCTAATTTTACCATAGAATTGTATTTTTGGATGCATGAATGTCCCTATATATATAAATTTGTATTTTATAATCCAATATCTATTTTCAAAGTTTATTGTGGCTGTCCTCTAAATATTACTAAGTAAGCATCTAGTTTTCATAAATAAAATAAAAACTACCAAGGCTGATTTTTCTTTTGACAATTTGGAGTATGGTTTTCATTGTTTAATTTTCACTAACTAAGACTCAAGGGCTGGAGGGATGGCTTAGCAGTTAAAGAGCTTGTCTGCAAAGCCAAAGGACCCAAATTTGATTCCCCAGTACCCAGGTAAGCAAGATGCACGAAGTGGTGCATGCTTCTGGAGTTCGTTTGTAGTGGATAGAGGCCCTAAAGTGTCCATTTTGTTGGTCTCTCTTCTCTTGTGCTCTCTCTCTCTCTCTCTCTCTCTCAGTCTCTCTCTCTCTCTCTGCTTGCAAATAAATAAATGCAAAATATTTTTTAAAAGACTCAAGTTCAGCACCCTAACTCCCAGGTTAAAGTACTACCAAGAGCCCAGAAAAAGCTCCATTGTGCTAAAGACAACCCAAGTTCCCCTACCAAAAAATATTATTAAGGAAATGACTAAATGGATAAATGCTGATACATATCTCCAAGTATGTTAACCTTCAATGTTACTAATATGTTAAGTTTTGTCAAAATTCTTTCTTTTCAAAAATGTGTGTGTGTGCGTGCGTGCGTGCGTGTGCATGACAGTGCATACGTGGAAGCCAGAGGACAACTTTGAGGTGTTTGTTGTTCACTTTCTTTGAGACAGTGTCTCTTACTGCTTCAAATAAGCTTCCAGACTGCAAACAAATATCAGAATAGCTGCCGTTCATGCTTCAGTATATTCTGTATTCACCTCACATTATCAAAGATACATCGGGATCACAGTGAATATCAAAATTCCTCTTCTGATGGAGAAAGAAACCTTTTGGAAAAAAAGTGCTTTTCTTTCTATTTCCTTTTTTTTTTTAAATTGGAAAGAGAGAGAGAGAGAGGGAGGGAGAGAGAATGGGTGTGCAAGGGCTTCCACCCACTGCAAACGAAGTCCAGATGCATGCGCCACTTTGTGCATCTGGCTTTCATGGATCCTGAGGAATCGAACCTGGGTCCTTTGGCTTTGTAGGCAAGTGCCTTAACCACTAAGTCATCTCTCCATCCCTCTGTTTTTTGTTTGTTTGTTTAACAAAGTATGCTCTCAAGACAAATTAATCAGTTCTAATATACTAGGACTTTCAAAAGTTGAGATAATGTACAGGTTGGGAAATACTCAACCATAGCACCTACTAGCTATCCTGGGTCATCTAAGAGTGGGCAGCTAAGTCCTGATGAGGTTGACAAAGATGTATGCTCCTAAAACACTGAGACCTTGTCATGGCCTGAGAGAATGCAAAAGTCTCATCTACCCAGTGGATCTTAACCAATTACCGAGAAAGCCACTGTGTGACAACAGTTGAAAGATAAATGTAATGGGAAGGATAAGAAAACAATAGAGAAAAAAATAAATGTATGAAACAAAAGAGACTTAGAATTTCCCTCAAATTTATTATCAGACAGTAATTCACACATCTAGATAGGTTGACATGGTCTTTACATCCTTCACATAAATTAACTTAGAATGTATCACACAAGTAGGTAGGAAATGCAAGACAAATCTCTACATGACAGCAGAGGAGGAAATACACTTGTCCTTGGTTTGGCTTCTTAGATGTGACACCCATGGAAAAAACACACAAATGAAGAAACGTATAAACAGCTTCATTAAAATTGAAAATAATCTGCTTTGCGAAAGACACTGTCAAAAGAATTAGAAGACATGCCATACACTCAGGAATCAGTATCCTTTGCTCTAAAAACGCTCCAGTAAGCCTTTGAGTGAGTTGCACTTACTTAGCCCTGGGCAACACCTGGCATTTTAACTTCTGGACAGGTCTATATATTGAGGAAGATTCATGAACCCTTGACAATGGCCAGTGTTACAACATCTGAGCCTGGTGTGTCTGAGATTCTTGCACCTAAGGGCTTGCATCTTTTCTGCAAGGTAGTAGTTTTCTCTTCTCCTCTTCTCCTCTCTTCTCTCTTCTCTTCTCTTCTCTTCTCTTCTCTTCTCTTCTCTTCTCTTCTCTTCTCTTCTCTTCTCCTCCCCTCTCCTTTCCTCTCCTCCTCTCCTCTCCTCCTCTCCTCTCCTCCTCTCCTCTCCTCTCTTCCTCTCCTCTCCTCTCCTCTTTTCTTCTCTCCTCTCCTCTTCTCCTCTCCTCTTCCCCTTCCTTCCCTTCTTCTCCCTTCCCCTCCCTTCCCTTCCTTTCCCCTCCTCTCCTTTCATTTCTCTTCTCTTGTCTTCAACCTTCTACTCTCCTTTTTACTCAGCTTTCCACCCTCTTTGCTTCCACCATCCCTCATGTCCCTGTCTTGGCTACTCTCTGGATATGTCCAACTGCTTCTTTCTCAGCTGACATGTAGAAAGCTGCCTTAACTGCTTGTACAGCTCACCCTGACCACTGTTCCACTTTACTTTTTGTTCAGCTACGCAGCAGCTAGCTGCCTTGCTACTTGTTGCATGTGGCCTGCCAACTGCTCATATGTCAGTGCTTCCCTGCTGCCTCTGACATTGCTACTGCCCTCTATCTCTGCCTCTGTATTTTCAGCTCAGCCCACACTATGAAAAGTTGTCAAGTAAAGATTTACTGTTGAGAAATCAAGCTGAGACAGAGCTGGAAGCCTCCACCCTGCTGGGTAGCTGTAATAATACTAGAAATTATGCCCCCCAGAATGTTGGGGGAGAATAATCACCAGCAGAAATAACCATCAGTTAAGCCTGTGAACTATACAACTGGCCAGCAACGTAACATGTTCCCAGTGGTGCAATAGTGGCATTAATGTTATTGCTGTAACTAGCTGCTCTTTGACTGGATTTGAGGACTGTTCTATAGGAGTTAATTCACTTCTGGTAATGTAAACCTAGCAAAAAAAAAAAAAAAAAAAAAAAAAAATGATTGGGAAGGTCATGGGACCTCGGTGGAAGCTACTACTGTTGTTTAGCTAAATGGATATGTTGTAGTCATTAAATATCCTTCTAAATTTTTATGTGAATGACCATATATTAGTGCTCCTTTCAGTTGCTTTCAGAGAAGCTTCTTTTTTTTTAGATGGTGGTATCTATTGGAGAGACTCACAACTCATCAAAGTGCTGAGGAGAAGTGATAGTTAAGTGCTGATAACTAAATAAGTCATGTTTATCACAGGCAGCAAGGCCTGGGGATATTGTGAATGAGACAATGTAGAAAATGTAAGGACGTGAGGATGGGGATGAGGGCTTTGGAATGCTGTCTTCTGTATGGGACACTGAAAATGACTATTTTTGTTTGTAGCCATCATATGGTCACTCCCAGTAGTTCTTCTAGTAGGCCATTAGAAGTGCGCCTTCTGACCCAGGGAGAAATGGCGGCAGGGCCATCTAGTGTTCCACAAGACTTGGGTAGGAACATGTCATGCAGTGTTTGACACAGAGTGTTCAAAGCAGCTTGTACTGGCATGAGGGTCATCTAACCGGCTGTACTGACATCCCTGATACTCTCCTGCCAGAGAAGGAGGGGAACATTAAACACCTGCCACATAAAGATTTAAATTTCCCCATCTTCCATAGTCTAGCTGTTTATAGGAAAATGAACATCAAAAGGTATCTCAGAGTACAAACTTAAAGAATTTATCATTACCTCTAATAGTGATGGTAACAGATTTTTTTTATTTTAAATTTTTATTTATTTATTTGCAAGCAGAGAGATAGAAGAGAGGCAGACAGAGAGAGAGAATGGGCATGCCAGGGCCTCTAGCCACTGCAAACGAACTCCAGATGCATGTGCCCCTCGTGCATCTGGCTTATGCGGGTCCTGGAGAATTGAACCGGGATCCTTTGTCTTTGTAGGCAAACGCCTTAACGGCTAAGCCATTTCTCCAGCCTTGGTAACAGATTTTAATAGAGTATTCACAATGTTTAGCACACTCCCAGTGTAACAGGAGCAGACCCACTCTTTTGACTCAACATTAGTAATCCTTATTTTTTAGGTAAGAAAATAACAAAAAAAGAAATATAAGATTACTGTAAGTTGTTAAATATTGGAAATTGAATCTTTGCTTTAAAACAAGAAGATGATAACAGTTGCAGTTGGTTGAGTGAGGTCTTGAAACAGCCTTTATAGTCATATAATTTTATATTCTTAAATTGATCAAAATACTTTTAAATTTTATTTTACTGTTATTGCCAGAGCAGTTTACATTTACATAGCTCTTTCTACTTCACAACTAAAGTGTAATGTTGTAAAACAGTTCAAAGTATGTGAAATCAGATTTTAACTAACAATAAATATGTGGAAACATATTAATAGCAGTTATATCACCTTAGGCCAGATCCTAATCATTTTTTTAAATTTTATTCATTTTTTGACCATGTCTGTTTGTGGGAGTTAGAAGGACCAGTGTATTTCACTGCTGCAAATGAATACCAGAGGCTTACAACCTTAAGGTATTAGGCTTACTCGGGTAACTTGGGAATTTATTCCTGGCCAGAAGGCTTTGCAAGCAATCCCCACTGAACTCCTGAACTATCTTTCCATCTCCAAGGAAGGTAATCTTTTATGTCATAATTACTCTATTTATATAATAGAAAGTGGGCCACAGGAAAGCTAGATAGTATTCATTGAGCTGTATAATTTTCCTAACATGTTTATGGAATTTATATTATTTGTATTAATAAACAAGGCTAGAAATAGTCACAAAAATTTTTGACTAAGAGCATTTTTTAATTATCTTTATGAAGTAGTTGGTCTTATGGCATTTTCAGTGTGTTTTAATGAATGTTTCCTTATTTCTCTAAACATTCATCTTCCCCCATCCCCATACCCTTTAAACTCTCTCACCTCCAATATTCTGCCTTCCATTTATTTATCATACATGCTCAATTATCCTTCACAGCCTATCCATTGATGCTTCTTATTTTTTTCCTCTCACTGTTCCTTTCTACTATCCTGGTCTTTAAAAATACTCCCACATAAAGGCACAAAAAAGGTAGTATCCATATATGAGAGAGGTATTTTCTTGCAAATTTTAAAATTTATTCTTTTCTCTATGGGTGAGTGAAAATTACATTGTATGAATGTACATTTTGGTTTAATCCTCAGTTGATTGTGAATAAAACATCAATAAACATGGATATGTTGGTATATCTATGGTAGAACAGAATCTTTGGATATAGATCCAGGAGAGATAGTAATGACTCATATGAAAATTCTATGTCTATGTTTTGTGGAAAATCTTACCAATGGTGTAAAAAGACTCCTTTCAGAACCCCATCAGCATGTTGCCATGTGTTTTCTAGACAATAGAGTTTTGAATAGGGTGGAATAGAATCTCAAAGTAGTTTTAACTTGCATTACTCTGATGGATAAGGATGTTGCATACTTTTAAATATTTATTGGACAGTTGTATTTCTTCCTTTTAGAACTTTCTGCTCAGTTCTTTAGACCATTGTTGCAGTCAGGGTCACATTGCTGGTAGAAATCATCCAACCAAGATCAGCTTGTGGGGAAAAAAGAGGTTGATTTTGGCTTACAGGCTTGAGGCTTGAGGGGGAAGCTCCATGATTACAGGGGAAAACTATGGCATGAAAAAGCAAAGGGTTGGCATCACCCCCTGGCCAACATCAGGTGGACAACAGAAACAGGAGAGTGTGCCAAATGCTGGCAAGGGAAAACTGGCTATAAAACCCATAAAGCCCATAAGCAGAAGTGAAGGCAAGAAAAAAAGTTCCCCCAGACCAAGAAACAGTTTTAAGCTCTCTGCCCACCACCCAGCCAGGACAGGTGAAAGGAAAGCTAGACTCACATGTCCCTGTGGCCCAAGCTAAGAGAGGCAGGCAGAGGAGCACAGAGCCAGAAAAGCCGAGCAGAGCTGAGTGGAGTGTGGTGGGGTACGCAACAGGAAGAAGACAGCAGCCTTTATAGACAAGAAGACCTGATTGGTTTGTAGATTTGGAGGGCAGATCCCAGAGCAAGCCCACCTGGGCCTGGCCCAGCACAGCTCTAGACTGGGGACCCCAACCAGGCACTGTATATCAGTCTTGATCTGACACAAGTTCCATTTCTGCCAAGGGTTGCATTCTTCTGTCAGGGTATGATGTCATGTGGGGTGGCATCTCCTGGTTCTCTCTGGGTCTCAATCTCTAACTGAAATTACCTAAAAGAAACTTTCTCCTACCTCCTTCAGTGGTTTAATATAAAATTTCCCCTATAGGTTGTCATGGTCCCAGCTGTTTGAGAAGGTTGTGAAGATTTTAGGAAATAGAACCTTGCTAGATGATGTGTGTCACTTGAGACAGTATTTTAAGCCTAATCCCACTCGTTTTTCATGTCATCTCTCTCCCTCTCTCTCTCTCTCTCTCTCTTTCTCTCTCTCTCTGTCCTCTCGGCTGAAGTGAGGTGAGGGTGTGACTCAGGCTTCCTGCTCTAGCATGACATGCCATATGCCATTTTTTGCCACGATTAACTCTAATCTCTTGGTCTACAAGCAGAATTAAATTATTTTTCTTCCATATGTTACTTCTTGTATTTTGTTCCAGCAAGAGAAAGTAACGAATTCAAGTTATAAGAACTTGGACCACATTATAGGCTAATTAAAAAAAAAAAAAAAATAAATGGCAAAAATTAGCCAAACTGTAAACCAATATACCAAGCATACACATAGTCATCATAATGTTCTCTTTAGTTGTGCCTTTATTTGCCTTTTGCTTTTATGATCTCACTACCTTTCTCTGGGTAGTCCCATGCTTGCTACACCACTGATAGTGGCCTTGATCTCAAGATTCTCCTGCCTCTACCTCCAGAGTGTTGGGATTACAGTATGTGCCCCCATACCTTCAATCACATTGTATACTGGTTCAGGGAAAACCAAGAATAACCCACACAGTCGGCATTGTCTTTCTTTTAATGTGACTAAAAGACTTTAAGCATTCATGAGGAGAAACATTATTGTAGTCAACTACTGATCAGAGGATATCAAGCTTAACCTAATTGGAAAATATGAGATCTGCTATGCTGAGAAAGAACTGAGAACAGATAAGAACTGTTAATATTGTTTCAAATTAAAAAAAGAGCCAAAATTTGGTTCAAGGAGCAGAATTTTATCACTGATTCCAAAAATGTCTTTTTGAGATAGAGGTTTTGAGAAACATGGAACATTTGCAAAACTCAAGGTTTTAGACTCTCACATATTTCCTTTCCTATGATTGTTGATTACAAAGATATTTGCATGTAAATAGGAATTTTCTTCTGTGTAATCAGCATGCTGTTCTTTCAGTTTGCTATGCATGCTTGCACCATGGTTACCTTTTCCCTTAATAACCAATCCAGATCACACAGACACTAGTCTATGACATCATGAAAACCCCACGTTTGAGACAGTCAGAGAACAAAAGGGAAAAAAATGTTTTTACAAAAATGCCTCAATTGTCTTCAAAAATAGTAACTCAAGTATGGGGAATTCTGAGTTTTATAAGACTTAGTTTGTCATGTGATGTACAATCATTATGTTAATATTTATCTTAAAATGGATCTAATGGTCTGCCCAAGGTTAATAACTTATTATCCTTAATGAATCTGTGTTTACTCTAATTGGGCCTCTGTTTCCAAATTTCTTGTACAATTTAATTGTACTCTCTTATGAATGTCCTTGGGAAAACTGTACATGTGTTAGTCTTTTTAGAAAATAAGATGTTATTTAATGTAATTGGAGTAATTAATTTAACTTCCCTAAGGCATCTGAATATTCTGTAGCACATGGTAAAATATTATTTGTATATGAACTTAAAAGAAGTATGTAAAATCAGTGACTCAATAACGTTTTCTTTTTTTTACTCTTTTTTAAATATTTTATTTTCATTTTTATTTACTCATTAAAGAAAGAGAGAGAGAGAGTGAGAATGAGCACTCCAGGGCTCTAGTCACTGCAAATGAACTCCAGATGCATGTGCCACCATTTGCATCTGGCTTACATGGCACGTAGAGAATCAAACTGGGTCCTTAGGCTTTGCAGGCAAGCACCATAACTGTTAACCCATCTCTCCAGCCCCATACTTCCTTTCTTTAAACTAGTTTTAAATATTTTATTTATTTATTATTTATTTATTTATTTTCTTACTTACCTACTTAAGAAAGAGGCAGATAGAAAGAGATAATTGGCATACCAGGGCCTCTAGCCACTACAAAGGAACTCCAGACACTTGCACCTCCTTGTACATGTAACATTATGTGGGTGCTAGGGAATCCTGTACTGAGGAATCAATTGAACTCCAGTTCTTAAGCTTTGAAGGCAAATGCCTTAACTGCTCAGCCATCTCTCCAGCCCAGATAAGTCTTTTCTAATCTCATTAAACATTGAATGATAATGTAAAAACTAATTATTGAATGAACATGCAATATCATTCCAGTAATCTAAAGGAAAATAAGTGTTCTAGGAAACCAACCATACATATTTATCTTGAACATATACATATAATAGCTAAGCTAAAATTTTTAGTAAGAATTAGAATTTTGATATTCAATAGTGGTATACTTTTGTCTTTATTTTCAAAACTAAAATTAAAGAATATAATATACAATTAGAAAAAAAAATTGCTAAATGATGGCTTCCTTTGTATATTTCAAGAAAATAATTCTAAACTCTAAGTAAACTCAATTATAAAATATCATTTCCATTAAGCTACTGTCAATTGTAAATGGCAAGCCATGACTCTGCTACCTTGCAATAACAATGCACACATGTAAACATTTACTAGTGATATTGTCTTGAGTACACAAGAGGTAACTCAAATAGGATATATCCTCTTTTAAGAACTATCTACTACCAGTACTGAGGATTAAACCTAAAACCTCTTGCATGCACACAATTTTTCTACCACTGAGCTATATTCTTAGCCCTTTCTTTTTATTTACTTTTTATGTTGAAATAGACTTTCTACAAGTCATCTAAGCAGGTCTTAAACTTGAAATCTTCTGCTCTTAACCTCCCGAGTGACTGAAACTAGGAAAAGATTTATAATTTGTACCCAAACCTGTTTTTCTTCTTAAAAATACAGTCAGTTCCTCAAGCCAAATATATAAATATATGCTTGAGTCTACCAGAATTCATATGTTGGATACGTGGATTTTGCCACTAGAAAAGTGAACATAGATAAATAATAAGAGAATGGAGAAATTTGCAAATGCACTTGAGATTAGGCAGTTGTGATGGCCTAAATGTATCTGTAATGAGAAGTATTCTCAGTTTTCAATAAATCACTCTGAGCAGTGCATCTGTCAAGGGTGTGTGGGAGAAGTAGCTTCTTTGGATTTTTAGAGCCATTTCTTTATACATTTTTATTAAACCCATTTATGCTGATTGCTGCATAATTTACATGGAAATAAGGAAATGATTCATAATCTTCATGAGTGCTGGCACCCATTTTTTTTTCTTTCTGAATCTTAGTTGTTGGCAGAACTGGTTATTCTCTGCTGTTGAATTGTGGTCCTTTGATAGGAGACATTGCAACCCGATAAAAGATTATGGTGTTAGAATCAGATGAACTTGGTGACAAATCAGATTACTATTTGTTAATTTCTCTCTTTCCCCTCTCTCACATTCTTCTTCATTTTTTTCTTCCCTCCTTATATTCTTTCTTAAATTCACACATTTCTTTCTTATTCCATTAAGTGTTACTGATGAATTCATTTTATGAAAAGTACTATACTAAGAATCAAAGATAAAGTGATCAATATGAACATTGTTCATGAGTTCAAGAATTTCTAGTTTAGTTGAGAAATCAGATAGCAAAGGACTTTTCAGTATATCAATTGATAAAGTTTAATTAGCTACGATGTCATAAAACTTCAAAAGATAAGGGAAATCGGAGCTCAATTTTGACCCATCAAGGAGGTTTTATCCCTGAGATATGTGTCAGGATTTCATGAACCTATTTTTCTAAGTTTTGACTTTGACTTTCCTAGTAACCTATTATCTTGGGAGATTTTTAAAAATATTTATTTCATGAGAATCGAATTTTAAATTAAATTTAAAAAATCATGTTGCTGTAATTTAATCCCCATATGTCTGTGTATTGTGTTTTAGGCAATGAGGATGTTATAAAGACTATGAGCACAGGGGCTTGCAATCTCAAAACTTACCCTCTGTGCAGTAAAGGGCTGAGGAGCCATACAAATAGTGATATTCGTTATAGGACTATGATAAACACCATTACAGAAGCAAAAACAGTGCTATGAATGATGAGGAACAAAGCTGTTAACAATTGAATGGTCACAGAATTTTCTTCCAAAGATTCTGGATTCTCATCATGATTAACTTGTTGCACTTTAGTGAGTAAATTTATATTCAGCAACAGCAGCAGCAACAAAGCACTTGTCTAGACTCTACTTCATGCTGAAAATAGACAGAGATGAGCAGAAACCGATTATATTTATAGACAAGCGTGATTATCAGCAGAGCAGGAGACACGGCCCTTCACTGCCACCTGTTGTAATCTGAGTTCTTTTTAGAGACCTCCACCAAACGGGAGCAGAAATTCTTGATTTATGTTACAGAAGAATACCAAGATGAGTTAATATGGAGCAAAGTAGGAATTTATTGATATATGGCTTTCATATAAATTTGAGCATTAGCATTAAGAAAGTAAGGAAGAGCCAGGAGTGGTGGCACACACCTTTAATTCCAGCACTTAGGAGGCACAGGTAGGAGGATCACCATGAGTTTGAGGCCACCCTGAGACTACATAGTGAATTCCAGGTCAGGGCTAGGGTGAGTAGCAAGAAGCAAACAAACAAAAAAAAAGAAGAAGAAGAAGAAGAAGAAGAAGAAGAAGAAGAAGAAGAAGAAGAAGAAGAAGAAGAAGAAGAAGAAGAAAGAAGAAGAAGAAGAAGAGAAGAGGAGGAAGGAGGAAAGCAAGCAAGCAGAAAAGAGACATATGACATACGAGAGAAAGACAGTGGTATACATCCTAGAGTGGCTGCGAGTCTCTCAACAAAGAGATTCTCATTTAAGTGTCTTGACAATATCTATATATAAGATTTTAGATTTCCGTGGATTTTTGAGATTGTATTGTTTAAGGATGTCAATGATCAAATCACAATGTTTGGCATGAAATTATAAGATGAGGAAATTATAAGATGACTGAGGGCATTACACAGGTGTGCACACTGATAATGTTGGAGTTAGGCAGAAATTAACAAATTTGGAGGTCAACAAGGATGAACATCCAACTCCTATTTTCCCTGGTAACATAAAAAAGAAAAACACTTCTATAAGAATTAGAATAATGTATAAAAAGGAAGTAAGGCTTAGGAAGGAGAGCCTAAGAATTCAATGCAACAGAGCCTATCAGTCATTAAGCTGGTTAAGAGCCCACCCATCACCACCAATCAAATACAGACATATTAAAGAGGTGGAAGAAATAGTTATCCTTTAATGAGATAACTCCAGGCACCATCCCTCAGTGCAGATGCTAGCAGGTCTTCATTGCTGGGCATGCCTGTTTCTATGAGTTCTAATCAAGACTCATGTCCTTTTACTTTCTTTCCTCCTTTGCATGTATTCTTTTGTTCCTGGCCCAAATCCAAAGCGTGGTTGCCTTGACACTATGTGGCTTTTTTTTTTTTTTGTTTTGTTTTTCCTAGGTAGGGTCTCATTCTAGCTATTCTAGCCCAGGCTGACCTGGAATTCACTATGTAGTCTCAGGGTGGCCATGAACTTGTGGCGATCCTCCTACCTCTGCCTCCCGAGTGCTGGGATTAAAGGCGTGTACCAAGATGCCCAGCAGCTTTTACACCTTTTTCTCAGCAAATCTTTGTTTTCCTCATTGCTTGTCATTCATATGCCTACTTTTTCTTGGTTGGGAAAAAATGCAGTAAAAAAATCTGTAACATTGTGGAGGTCATGCAAGCACTACCTTGGCAAAAAAAAAAAAAAAAAAAAAAAAAAAAAAAGTCTCCTCCTAAAACAGAAGAAGTAAATAACCTCCTCCATGGCTCTGAGAACCTTGTGGAAAAGTGGACAGAAAAAATGTAAGAGCAGAAAGATGGAAAATGGTATCTTCCGCATATGACATAGCCATTACAATCATGAATTAATAATAGCTATGATTTCCAGCACAATAATGAGTCTATCAACACTCCAACATGGATTTTGGAAGGGTCCAAGAGACTTCCCATACATACCCCTCAGGCTAGCTAATTATGACTAATATTCACAGAGGAAGGGGAAGTCAGTTTAACAATGGTGTAGCTACTGGTAGGTCTCCAATTCCAGTAAGTAGCCTTCTGACCATGCAAGTAATCCAAAAAAAAAAAAAAAAAAAAAAAAAAAAAAGGAATGAAATTACTATAGAGATTAATGGGGAAGACGAAGGATAGTAGAAGGAGGGGGGATGAGAAAGTATAATTTTGGGGAATAAGAACAAAATAATACACATGTATGTTGTCAAAAATAGAAAACTAAAATTTAAAATGTACAACACAGATCAATTGGCCCCTAGAATTTCTAAAATAATTGAGTAAAAAAAAAAAAAAAAAACTGAGGGGTGGAGAGATGGCTTAGGGGTTAAGTCGCCTACCTCCTAAGCCTAAGAACGCTGGTTCCAATCTCCAGGTCCCACTTTTAGCCAGATGCAAAGGCGCAATGCCGCACTTGACCACAAGGGGGCGCACACATCTGGATTTTGTTCACAGCAGCTGAGATACTGCTGGCCTGCTGGCGCACCCAACTCTGTCTTCCTCTCCCTCTCTCTCTCTGTCTCTCTCTGTGTCTCTCTTCAAAAAAATAATAAAAAATAAAAAGTTAAAAAAAACTTGAGGATATATCAAATCTTTTAAAATTATCATTTTTGAATTTATTTTTAATTTGATTCATTTTTATTTCTTGGCATGCCAACTTAAAATATGTAAATGAGTGTAAATGTGAGCACTGAGTATATTGAGACCTGATAAGTACACTCTTATAAACTTAGACATTACTTTCCAATATCTATTAAAATACGTTCAGGCTTACTAAATGTCAACAATAACACAACTGGAAAGTAAGAAAAGACACTGAGTAAGCAATAAAAGCATCCATTGTGACCTTTTCATTTTCCCCTTCCTTTTGCCCATTCCCTTTCTATTACACCTCCTCTTCTTTATAACTAGTTCTCCTACTTTGATCTATGATCAATCTCACACTGTTAAGAAAAAACAATAGTTAATATTAGTGGCATTAAGTATAAAGATTAGTGCCTGTGTAGCTGTGCTCTCTTTATTCATGCTAGACTCATAAACATTTGTACCTTGTCTAATCCAAACTAAAAAAAAAAAAGGATCATTTTACAACTCAGTTCTTTGATTTCTGACTGCTCAGCCTGCCTAAAATGTCACCAAAGATCAGATTAGAGTTTTTTGTTTTATTATTTGTATTGAGAGTCATGTCATTATGTTTATATAATTAAGCAATCCTTGTAAAGTTTTTATTTAATTAGTCTTTGTCACAGTTCTGACTTCACAAGATGGTCCAAAAAGACCTTATGGGTTGTGAAAATAAATTGGCTCTCAGGGCAAAATGGTTCCTGCTTTGAGGTGCAGTTTAGCTGTCAAGAATAATTACTCATCTGGGAGCCTGAAATGCTAAGCTCTACTGTTCCTATGATCCAAATATGGAGACGGTGACTTATCTCTGCTTTCAGCTTTTCTTGGTCATCAGTATATTCACCTGCAGAGGAATGCAGATAAACCACTTTACTTCAACAGGAATGGCAGGACTTTATCCTGCTTTGGCTGTTTCATGAGCTGTAGTAAATGGTAAACGGCCCACCCACTTTTTATTTTTTGAAAAATGCTATTTCTTTTTTTTTTTTTTTTTTTTTTTTTTTTTTTGAGGTAGGGTCTCATTCTAGCCCAGGTTGACCTGGACTTCACTGTATAGTTCCATTTTATTCTTAGTAATTTCTCTCAGATGTTTTCTCCACATTTGGGCCTAATTTGATCCCCAAGCCTTAAAAAGAGAGAAGTTAACTTGGCTGTGCAATGGCACCAGACTCCTTAAGTTTGTTGTTATATGAAATGAAAACTAAGTGGCAATTTAGAAAATTGTAACAACCTTTAAGGAGATCTGCCTGTTAAAGACAAAACAAACCCCATCACATGTGCTCTATATCCACGTTTTTCTTAAGACCAATATAACTGTCATTCTGGTTGTTCAACAACCATACCTGAAAGCCAAAACTAATAAGGATATTTTTGTCCTTAGCCTCCAGACAAGCAGGTCCCAGGAGATGATGCAGCCCTTCTAGAGAGTTCTACAACTTGAATTATTCACCTGTCTTTGATCAGAGTGACCATGGAGAAATCAGTAGTATGACTACTACCAGTTTCTAGACTGCAAGGAGTGTCAAGGTAGCGGGTTTAAGCTACAAAATTTCAGAAAAGTTCAAGAATCTTTGTATAATGACTGATTTAAAAAAAAAAAAAATCATAGTATCCCACTTATCAGTAATGTTTTTGCTATTTCTCAAGATAAGTAAAAGTAAAATGGAAGAAAGGGACCATGCCCAGCTTGTTAATAGAAACAATGACTTCAGTGTGTTCACAAAAAAATAAATAAATAAGCCGGGCGTGGTGGCGCACGCCTTTAATCCCAGCACTTGGGAGACAGAGGTAGGAGGATCACTGAGAGTTCAAGGCCACCCTGAGACTACATAGTTAATTCCAGGTCAGCCGGGGCCAGAGTGAGACCCTCCCTCAAAATAAATAAATAAATAAATAAATAACAAAAAAGTCTTAAAAGTTCTCTAATTTGAAGTTGCTAATTCTATAAATGAAAAATCAAATGGCTGTTTATGTAGGAATCATGATCTTTTAGTTGTATTTATCTTGCAAAGTAGGAATATATGATTTTAAATATCTTGCAAGGTAGGAATATATGATGTTCAATTAATAACTGGATATTAAACGAAAAATTAATTTTATTATTGATATATTATAGGCAATAAAATCTCATACATATGTGAACAGGGGAACGAATACACATGTCCTGACAAGTAACCAGAGCAAAGACAAAAGTTAATTGAAATCTGATCTAGGAGTTAGTTTGAACAATGATGCATTAACACCTGTATGGTGCTGCTTCTGAATATGTATAGGGAGAATTCTCAAGGACAATATAAAACAGAATGTGCATTTTAGCCATCTAAAGCAAGTTTCATTTCAGTGCTTGAATGGATGAAATGCTGCAAATGGTACACAGCTGGAAAGGACTTAAAGAAAGATTTGAAATAATATTAAAATGGGCTTTTAATGTCACCAAAGTAATTACTTTTCTCATGAAGTAAGTGCTATACTTTACTACTAAAAGGAGAGGATGACACTCTTTTTCTCTTTCACAGTTGAAACAAGACTTATTATAGTTCATTTATGAGAAGCTCATATTTTCTTGTCATATTTGGACCATGACTTACTCAGAAAACAAATTCCCTTTCAATTTAAGAGGAGTGTATGATTACACTGGTCTATACATTTATTAAAATTCACAACAATTAACTTGGAAATAATTAAAGTTTTTTTTTTTTTTTTTTTTTTTTTGCTACAACCAAATCTCACAAAAGTTAAGACTAAGATACATTCACATGATGTGGAATTGTCAGTCATATTGTGAGAAAAGAGCAGATATATTTTAATCATAATTCATTATACTTGCTTTAATTTATCATACATACCTATTATTATTGATCATTTCAGTGTCATATAAAAAATCAAAATCCTTCTTTCCCAAACTGGTTATTTTTAAAGGAAAATTGCATTTCTGAATACATAGCATATTTGATCCTGAGATACATAACATAAATTTGTTTGGAATCAGTAAGAACTTTATGAATTCTCTAGTGTTCAGGCACATTCTCCAATAATTGGCCTAATATAGCATGTAAGCTTATCTAGAAAGATTTTAGATGAATTTCCATCCTGTCTATTTAGCATTATGAAGTCCATATTCATTGCAAGAGTGTGTATATATAGAATATTATTGATATCATGGGAATTAAGATGATATACAGTATAAGATTAATTAAAATAATTTTTCCTTGAAAATGCCTGTTAAAGACAAAAAAAACTCCATCACATTTGCTCTATATCCACATTTAGATTTAGATAACTCTTTTTATCACAAGGGTGGTGTAGTAAAGATGTAAAACCCGACCTTACTGAGGCAACTTCAGGGTTCCTGAAAGTCAACTAACAGTTGCTAAATCAGGAAATGTCCTTGAGCCTGCAGGGGTGAGGGGGATAAGGTTCTCCCTTACTTCTCTTGCCCTGAAGGAGTACTCACAGCCTCCACTATGCCAAAGGCCAGAAATGTCAGAAGGGTCTGATCTTTATTCATTCCTAGAACAGATAATAACCACCCTCTTTCTAGAAGGACAATTCCCTTTCCCAGGAATATAAATGGGTTTATTCCCTTGCTGGAAACCTGACATTGCCAAGTTTTGTGTGGCTGTGATCGTCTGGCACCTTAATTCCTGAATTCTAGTCCAACCATGTGCTGAGAAAAGCTCCATCAATCTCAAAGACATCTCATACACTTGTACCATTTCACATGCTAAATGTGTGTTCTACCATAGAACTACATACTGATTATTTTTCAAACAGAAGTACTGTGATGGTTAAGGGAGTGTCAACTTGATCTGAACCTTCTCACACTTATTAAGAATTGAATAAATCAACAAATAAAATCTGTGAATTATCACCATGAATAATATTAAATACTTTTCATTGATATCTTGGCAATATAGAAACATTTAAAATAAGGAACTATTTAAAGGTAAGATTAACAATGAAAAAGAGAGGCTGGGGAGATAGCTCAGTGCTCAAAAGCTCTTGCTTATGAAGCCTTCAGATGCAGATTCAATCCCCCAGTACCCACATAAAACCAGATGCACAAATATCATATGTGTATGGAGTTCATTTGCAGAAACAAGATGCCTGACATGCCTATCTTCTCATTTTCTCTTTTTCTCTTAAAAATGACATAAATATTTTTAAAGATGTAAAGGAAATAAATATGATATAGGAGAAGGAAAAATTATATGTGGATTTTAATACACAGTGAACACAAAGACAATTAAATAAAATCTTATAATTATTTTGTTATTTTGTGTAATAGTGGCATGACCATTATAGGGCTAATCATGTCCTCTTTGATTGGATTAGAGGCCCAGTCAATGGGAAGGAACGTGTGGTCAGTACTGAAAACTTATTCAAAAGTCTATAATTGTGAAGGTCATAGGAAAGAGGAAGAGGCAGATAGAAAGAAAGAGAGAATGGCTGTGCCAGGGCTTCCAGCCACTGCTAACAAAATCCAGATGCATGTGCCCCCTTGTGCATCTGGTTTATGTGGGTGCTGGGGAATTAAACTGGGGTCCTTAGGCTTCACAGGCAAACCCCTTAACTGCTAAGCCATTTCCCCAGCCCCATGCATCTGGCTTTATGTGGTTACTGGGGAATCAAACCTGGGTCCTTTGGCTTGCTGGCAAATGCCTTAACTGCTGAGCCATCTCTCTGGGCCAATGGCAACTTTTAAAAATAGATTTTCCAATTTTAAATTATGTAGAAAGATTAACTTATCAGAATTTTATATATTTTGTGTAATATAAATTGCAACTAAATATTATATATAGTAATAAACATAAATGAGTAGATGAAAAATCAAAACAAAATAAAGTGAAGGATCAAATTCTTGGGAATATATTTATTTTTATCTGAAGCATGTATAATTATAATTGTGTAATGATTTGTAGGAGAAAACAATAGGTTAAGCAACTAATCACAATAATGGAAAAAAGCATTGAAAAATATCAAAATTAAATATTTCTAGATATTCTATTATTTTAAAAGTAGAATAGAATAAGATCATTGTAAAACAATCTGGACAGATTAGCACTGACAAGTCAGGAAAAAGGTAATAAAAGTGACCTTAAATAATTAGAGAGTAAATTGTCCTATGAACCTCATATTCTTATAATAGCACAGTAGCAGAGCAAGGCTGGGCTGTTAGATAAATCAAGATACTTAAAAGATCCAATTAACACAAAATCATGGCATACCTTTATCACATTAAATTACCAGAGAATTGATAGATCACTCAAAAAATGTTGATTAGATGGCAATTTTTAATGTTATTAAGTTAATTACTCCATATCTTATATCATAATAAATCTCAGATGGATATACAGTAGTATTAAAAGTGATACCAAAGGAGTACAGGAAGAAAACATGAATAAATAATGTTCATACTACTAAAGTCCTAGCAAAAAGTTTTTCTACATAACCAAAAAGTTAAAAAAAAAGACAACTCCAAAACAAATTGTTAACTGTCAGTATGACTTTGAAAAGACCAAGAAGAACCTAGAATTCTGCAAAGGATATGTGGTAGAGTATAAATGTACTGGACCTGGCACCCAGCTGTTCAGGCTGTTGTGTTATTTGTATGTGTGTATATATGTATATAGAGAGAAGTTAAAGAAATTTAGTATGAATTTTCTATGACAGAATGCTAAGAAGTTACAATTCAAAGCCAAAATGCACAGGTTTGGCATATAAGATGTTATTTACAAATTTAATTTAATAATATATTATGCGGTGGGGATGGAACTACATAAACACTCAAAAGAGGTGGGCTATGTAATATAAGCACAGAGTGAAATAGTGAGGAAGGTGCTTCTCTACAGGTTGAAGATCGTATTGGCATTAAAAACCAAAATTGTTCATTTCTGATAAAAATTTTGAAATCTACAGACATCACTGATATGACCAGCTAATTGCAAAGCTTCTTAAGTGTTTCTCTATTTTGCCTGTGTTCCCTTTGAATTCAAAAGAGATCACTTGTCTGAATGTATGTCAGATCATAACTTAACTAACAGCATTTACGATATACAGTCAGAGCCAAGGAGAAGTCAGGTGTGGTTGTGCATGACTATAATTCTAGCATGTGGGACAGGGAGGCAGGAGGATCAGGAGTTCAATGTCGACCTAGGCTATATAGAGAGTTTGAGGATGACCAGGCTACATGAGATCCTGTAACAGACAAAACAAACTATCAATATCTTACAAGCACCTGGCCACATGCTACATCTCGCACCTCATACCCACCATATTCTCTCAAGCTTGACCGTGCTCCAGGTACCCTGACGTACTACCTGGCTCCTGCTCTCCCCCTCACAGCCACAGTTTGTACTCTTTCAGTATGATTGTGTCTTCCTCACTGAGGTTTCTATCACTCTATTGCAACCTTCAACCTTCCTACCTCAGCAGAACTAGTGATATTCTCTCTGCTTGATTTTTCTTTATATCACTAAATTTCTGAGAAATAATGCATTTCACCTACTCCAAATGTTGAAAAAGACAGTAACTTTCTGAAAGCATGTATTTTTTATGGCTTTTTTTTAAGTGGCCAAAAAAATGTCATTATAATACAATATTGTTTATATATATGTGTGTGTGTTAATTGATATATGAAACAATTGATATATATTCATAATAAATAATTATTTGTTTGATTTTAAGTAGAGTAGTAGAACTTTTGTTGTTTTCCAGCTTATCTACAAGTAATTTGCATTCATTAACATAAAAAGTTGTGTACAATTAGTATGAAATTAATCTACACGAAAAATTTCAGACATGGTAAAACAAAACATGTAGATAAGTAATGAAAATAGTATTTGAAGAACAAATGAGAAGAGTTTTTTTTTTTTTTCTCTGAACTGTTCACCAAGGCACTCATGCATGGGGAGCAATGTCCACAGACTAAAATACCCTTGTATGGATGAAAAATAATCAAACTTCTTTGCATAGCTGAGAACCGGCCTAAGGTAACTTCTTTGCAATTCAAAGAGACTATTCTTTGAATCTTTTATGAAACAGACATTTCAGATGCTGTTTAATTCATAAGGGAAAAAGACATGTTTTGAACATAGCATGAGGTAGTTCGTTCATTTTAAAAGTTATTTTTATTTTTATAGACAGAAACACCAACTCAACACAGTTGTAAGAGTTTTCTCATATATATTTTCCATTTGCTTCCTTTTGTATGTCAGAGCAAAGGGAGTAGTTTAGCCACTCAGGACTGCTTGACTTGAGCCATAAACAGCCTTCTCCTACACAATGTACCAGCAAGCAACCTGATGGGAGCCAGACAGCTTAACCTGCACTGAGCTGCTCTCAACAATAAATTAATTTTCTTCTCCTCCTAGCTACCATTATTTGTGAATAGTACCTATTCAAATAATTTCTTAGGTAGATCCAGGATCAGAAGAGCAGGGGAACATCCAGCCTGGACTGGGTTTTGGTTGTATTCACCACATGACCTCTAAGGCAAATTATGATCTCTAAACCCTTACTTACCATCGTATGGTTATGGTTATCCACACGTGTGATTAAAATTAGATTCATAATGCAAAGGGGTATACACAATATAGAAAACATTAAATAACCCAAACTTGTCGATCAAACCAGAGTTTCACCCAAACTATGGCCCCCTACATTCCTATAACTAGAAGCCCCAGACAACTTCCTGGTGGCCTTTAATACTCTGAATTTGAGTTGACCCCTGTGTTTGACAGTGTATATCAAACCTTTACTGTCACTTTGCTCTTAACAAAGTTTCTTGCTTCTTTGAGTAAGATACCAAAAACATGGAAACACCTAAAGAGAATGGGAGTGAAAAAGGGAAGGAAAGATAGATTGTTAAATAGAAGACAGAGAGAGAGAGAGAGAGAGAGAGAGAGAGAGAGAGAGAGGAAGACTGACTACAGGTAACAGTGGTAGTTGGTTTAAATTAAAACTTGGGCTGGAGAGATGGCTTAACAGTCAAGAATCTTGCTGGTAAACTGGGCGTGGTGGCACACGCCTTTAATCCCAGCACTCTGGAGGCAGAGGTAGGAGGATTGCCATGAGTTCAAGGCCACCCTGAGACTACATAGCTAATTCCATGTCAGCCTGGACCAGAGTGAGACCCTACCTTGAAAAAAACAAACAAACAAACAAACAAAAAGATGCTTGCTGGTGAAGACTAAGGACCCAGGTTTGACTCCCCAGAACCCATGTAAGCCAGTTGCACATGGTGGCACATGCATGTGGAGTTTGTTTGTAGTGACTAGAGGCCCTGACTCTCTCTTGCTCATAAATAAATATTTGAAAAAAATTAAAACTTCACACTACTATATATAATTTGAACTATCAAACTTTTCTTGATAATATATCACATTATAGATAATATTCTGTACATAGATTGATCATAATCTTAATAGTATAATGTAATTTTCATCAGTTTCAGTAAAATTATTATATATCAAATTTACTGAATAACTCTGTAAGCTTGTTATTATAGAATTCCACAATAATTTTGTAAGATTCTGGAAAACAGAAATTGATACAAAAAATTAACTTAGTTTATTTCTGTAGTTAATTGTAAATGCCTTTGGATATAAAGTCACTAGTTATTTTCAATGACTGTTAATTCACATCTTGGCAAGTCTTGACAAATCAGTAGAAGATACCCTCTTGTATTGACTTCATATATTGCAAAAGCTTTCATAACATATAGGTTTTCTATGATGCAGACAAATTTTACCTCTTTCAGTTAAAAATTAAGTTTCTCAAAATACCTTATCGTGAAAGCTTACATTCTATAACTTACTCCTCACAAAGAGATAGACTTTTACTTTGAATATTCTGTAAACTAAAAGTCTCTTTACTAAAAATGCTAAAACATTTTGTTTTGCAAGAACCTAAAGCTTATAATTTATCAGTACTGCGTCATATGTTTTTTCCTCATTTTTGATTCCGCTTAGTTGTGTGATATACATTTCAAGCATGACATATCTAGGTCCATGTCCCTTTGCTTTCTTTAAATTTACGGCATCCGTGCTGGGAAGATGTTCCATGGATGAACCACTTGCTACACAAGTGTAAGGCCCTGAGCTCAGATCTACAACACTCTCATAGATTCCAAGGTGGGGGCAGGCAAACCTGTAATCCCAGTGATTGGAAAGCAGAGAGAAGATCCCTTGTTTGGTTTACTAGCTAGACTAGCAGAATTAGGGAGCTCAGTATGCAAGTTATCTATCCTTTCTCAATTAAGAAGTGGACAGTGATGGAGGAAGATAGTAACAGCCTTCTCATGCACACACACACACATGCATGTGCTCCCACAGCCATATGCACCCATGCACATGAGAACATATATACACACTGAACATACATTCACTTGCCAAAAAAAGAAGAAAGATATTAATCCTCACACACCTTGGTTTTCTCTTTTAAATGCAAATGGTAAATAATGTTAAAGGCTTATATTAGTTCAAGCAAAAGTATTTTTGACTTCTATATATTTCCTCTCTAATCATTTTGTTTGCTTCTACCTTCGAAACACACTTGGAAAGAAAAAGACTTTTCAACACCTACATGGCCACTCAGGTTCAAACAGAGTCTCTTGCCTAAGTAATGTCATCCTTCCCTCTAGGGACACTCCATGTCAAATTCAGTGTCAATATCTAATCTGCTTCTCCTCCAGTTAGCTTTTAATTTCATCTGCTACTATATTTCTCCATGCTCATTAAAAATATATATATATATAGTAACAAATGAAATGAATTCTTAAATCAAACTTATACTAATTTCATTATGATATAAACAATTTTATTTGATTACTATGCAAGTTTATCATTTTAATATTATATATTCAATAGTTTGTGAAAAATATTGGGCTACTCTTTTGATTTATTTATTTTTTTATTAGTTATGTACATAATATATATAGATCGATGATGGTACCATCGTTAGCCTTCTCCCTGTCCTCCCCCCATGGGAATTTGGGTTTTGCCTTATAGCCATCAGTTATGTGGGAGAGGCAGTGACTTTGTGTATAATGATCCAATTCATGGCTCTAACAATCTTTCTGCCCCCCTCTTCCATGAATTTCCCTGAGCCGTGTTTGGTTCATTTTAGGTCTATTTCAGTGACGATGTTTTGTGATTCTCTGTGTGTCTGGTTTGGTAGGGGTTGAGTGTTCTTTGCGTATATCTCCTTCGCTGATAAAGCAGCACTCTTGCTCAATTCCCTTATGACTCTATGGCTTTAGCTGGTGCCCTGTTGAGGTGCAATGGGCTGATTCTTTCCTCAGGATATGCATCCATCTGAAAGAGAGAAACAGATTCTCCAACAGAGAGTGAGGTCAGTGCAAGATACATGGATAACCATTATTATTTTAGAGAGAATTTAATAGGTTTAGGCCCTCTTGTATCCCACTATTGGTGGGAGCTTGATATTGGAGAGCTGGCTTGTTTTTGGATATGGTTCTGACTTGTTTCCCCATTCCAGGTATGGGTTCCATTCCACTGAGTGGATCCATTAGCCAAATCTAGAGCAGTTGGTAACCCACCATGGCAGTGTGCCACTACTGCACTTATGTGAGCATCACTTCATGTTGTTTGCTGCTGAGTAGCTTAGACCATGACTTGCTTAGACAGATGTTGGTTGTTTTCCCTCATCACTCATGTAGCACCTTCTGGCACAAGACAAGCTAAATGTCTGGGGACTGACTCTCTTCCAGATTCCAACCAGGTCTCTCTCCATGTTCTGTCCAAACAGCATATGGTGTCTTCAGCAGTAGGGTGTTACCATTAACCTTTGGTGGGTCATCAAGTACTCTGGCAGAAATCTGTTTTCTTTTGGGAAACCTGTAGGTCTCAGTGATCAATAGCTCATTGTGGTTGTTAACCACATGCTGGTATTGG
Source organism: Orientallactaga sibirica (assembly GCA_036365145.1). Lineage (NCBI taxonomy): Eukaryota > Metazoa > Chordata > Mammalia > Rodentia > Dipodidae > Orientallactaga > Orientallactaga sibirica. The sequence continues at coordinate 43,518,530 of JAEOAD010000012.1, read as the reverse complement.
GAGTTACAGGTCAGTGCCAAAGAAAAAGAAGGAAGAAAAAGTATAGGTAATATGAATAGTAAGAGGGAAGAGAGAGAAGAGGGAGTGATAGAGAGAGAGAAACAGGAGAAGATTAAGGTTAGTCTTCATCATACCCTCTCCAGGCCCCTGTGATTCAGGTGTTCTCTCCAAGCACCTGATGAAGGTTCAACCTTTTAGTATGACTTTTAGGATATAGGATTTTATGATACCATTTCCATTTGGTTCCAGTTTTTTGTCCCCACACCCACCCTTTCCCTGCCCTCCCACCCCACCATACCTAGTTCCTAGTCCTCCAGATGTTTTGTTTTATACACACACATTTTTCCATTTGTATAAATTTGTTTTTTTTAATTATTGATTCTATTTATTTATTTACTTATGAGACAGATAGCTAGAAAGTGAGAGAGAATAGGTGCACCAGGGCCTCTAGCCATTGCAAATGAACTACAGATACAAGTGCCACTTTTTGGTAAATGGGTACTGGGTCCTTAGGTTTCACAGGCAATTGCCTTAATTGCTAAGCCAGAACTTCAGGCCTGAATTTGGTTTTCAATACTAGACTTTCATTCTATTTCTGATATACCATTACCTTTCATTTTCTTTTCTGTTACTTTTTCTTAGAACTTTCATTTTAAATAGTGAATATTATTAGTTTCAATAGTTTTACTCATTGCATAAACTTCAATTTTTAAAAACAAAATAATTCTCCAGATAGAAAACAAAATCCAGTTCCCTGTCCCATTAAAATTTATATTTACTTTAAAAATATACTTAACTAGGGAGAAATTTGTTTCCATAGGTATTAAAATGTATGACTGTAAATATGTCTTTTTTTCCAGGACATAATAATTTTTTGCCATCAGATTTTATTAAATTCTATTTGTGTTATTACAATGTTGACCATATTGTATGAAGGTACATGGGAAGTTACTTATATTTTATAAGGTTACTTTAAAATTAATGTTATGTGTTGCAGACATTTTATCTACTTAAGTATTTAATTCTATCAAATAACACAATTATTTTATAAATACTGCATCTGGGGCTGAGGAATTGGCTCAGTGGACAATGTGCAGTACTCAGGAGGTCAAGACAGTGTACTAAGACTGGACAAAATAGTGATCCCTGGGTTTCAGAGATATACACTGACACAGTAAAAAAAGACAGATGGGAGCTGGAGAGGTGGCTTAGCAGTTAAGGTATTTGCCTACAAAGCCAAAGGATCCTAGTTCGATTCTCCAGGACTCACATAAGCCAGATGCATGAGGGGGCGCATGCATATTGAGTTTGTTTGCAGTGGTTGGAGGGCCTTGTGTGCTCATTCTCTCTCTCTTCCTCTCTCAAATAAATAAATTATATATATATATATATATATATATATATATATATATATATATATAGAGAGAGAGAGAGAGAGAGAGAGAGAGAGAGAGAGAGACAGATAGCAATCAAGGAAGATTCTTGACATCAACATCTGTCTTCCATATGCACACATGTGCATGTGGACCATGCATATATACACCACATTAACACATTCAAAAGTTATATTTGATATTTAATAACCACTGTATATTTTGGAAATAGTATTTTACATTCACAACTCCATTAATAGTTTTTGCTACATAAATCTATGTTACTGCTGAAATTGTAAAATGAATTATTTATGAGAATTTGGATATTTTCTTGACACTCTCAAATGTGCTACATATTATTCTACTATGCAATTCATACAATAAGTTAATGAATGCCATAATTGTTCAGTTTCACAGATGAGGGACCCAAGTTACAGAAGAATGAAGTATCCTAAAATATTCCAATTTATACATTGATAGTGAATATCACTTACTCACCCAAGAACTGGCCCTTGAGAACACAATTACATTCTATTTTAGTTTTACCGCCCTAAATGATGTATAATCTCCTTTTGTTTGTTTTTTATTTTAATTTGTATTTTTTGGTGGGGGGTGTCTTGTAATTATTGTTTAGGTGTTATTATTTTTTATTTATTTTGTGTGTGTGTGTGTGTGTGTATGTGTGTGTACGTGAGCTAATGAGCACACTTCTTGAAGTGAATGTCTTTCAAAAGAAATTAAGGTGAGAAATCAATCATTCCACATATCCCTGACTTAAAGACCAAAGAGTTTTAAAGTACTAAAAAGTTCAACAACTCTTCTTTATTGTGCCACTTCAACTTTTTGATCTCTTGAAAGTCTCTCCTCCTTTATGCATCTCTCCACTTCCATTTATGTTTATTAGTCCCAGGGGTGATGATGAGAGATGGAAGCAGACAGAATGACTGCCATTAACATTTACATCCTTGGCTGTCTCTGTCCAAGTAGATTGCATGTTCTAAAACCGCAGAATTGTTGCTGCTTTATTTATGAATAAATCCCCGTTGATTAGCATAGTAATGAAACTAAGGAAATATGAGGTAGAATATGTCTTAGGAAGCACTGGAGATATGGATGCCCCTATCAAGTACAGAAACTACAGATTTTAATATTTCTATGAACTGTGCTAGGATATTAACCTTCATTAGTAGTAGAAGGCCATACTCTAGTAGATCTTAAGAAGACAACTGTCTGAGAATTCTACATCCAATGACTATGTATGTTTAGATCTGTGAACCAATTCTTGCCTTACCCCACCTGAGCAAATTATCACCTGTATTTACACAGACCAGTAGTGCTCTTTTTAGTTCAGTAATCAAAATCTAGTAATGGAGAAGAAAAAAAAAATGAAGCTCTATTTAATGTACATATTATAAAATGAAATGGATTTGTAATAAATAAAAAAAAAAAACTGTACTGATAATCCAGAATTATATATACCTTAATTCCTGTGAATTTCAAGAAATAGCTTCAGAATGAGAGCAGCAGAATGACATAAGGCTCTTTGTCCTTTCTCAGTCATAAGAGAATCAAGGTGAAAGCTAGAAGGAAAAACAAGAAGAACGTAAAAGAAGCAGTCACAGGACTAAAATCCTTAGAATAGCAAAAGGCAGAATTGGAAATGTGCCAAATTGCTTTAGGAATAAAGAGAACATTTTTTGGAGCATATATGAACATGGCATAACAGAACAACATGATAGATCTTGAAAAAATGATTTAAATTAAGAATAATAACTGCAGTTGCTATTCAGGCACTTTGGGGTATAGGGAATGAATTCTTCTGTACATTGAATTTGCTAACACATGCTAATTCATTTCCTTACATGGTTCCTAGTAAAATGTGTTGTTGTGTTCAGTGTAGTCAACTGCATCCATGTGCGTTTGTCAGTGTTCTTTGAGTCCCCACCTGAAGATGGGGGTATAAATACATTTCTCTTTAGTTCTAAAGTTTTGCACTTAGCATAACAAATTTTAAATCCATTCTATGACCTGTCGAGAACACTTCTGTAGAGAAGTCCTATCAAATTTGCCTTCATCTCTTATCATTATATAATAGCCAAGAGTTAGAGGATGGCATTAACTAGAATCTGACTTCCCAGACTTGTAAATTTCTATACTGGTCTGTCTTGTGTTTATTTAAAGTAAGAATATAATAGTAACAAATGCTATGCTTAAATAGACTAAAACATAATCATCGCTCATGGTCTGACTATGGTATGTTCAGTGTTTATAGTCATTGGAATTTTTCTTTCGTAATTTTAACAAATGTCACCTAATGGACACATGAATGTTTAAATGTATTGTTCAGGGTTAGCTAAAATAGAACTAACATATGTGTTATAGCACATGTGTGCGTATTTATATATATTGGGTAGCAATCAACCACATATAGAAGGATGATGTGGTCACAGGTACCTGACCAGTTATATAATCTAGGTTTTATGTTTTGTTTTACTTTTTGATGTAGGGTCTCACACTAGCCCAGACTGACCTGAACTTCAATATGTAGTATCAGGTTAGCTAAAAATCACAGTAATCATTCTACCTTAGCCTCCCATGTGCTAGGATTAAAGGCATGTGCCACCACTCCTGGCCAATCTAGGTTTTTGTAAGCACACTTTGTAATACTTGCAAAATGACAAAATTGTCTTACACATTGTAAGAATAAATCCACATTATGTTTATAGACAGTCACTTCTGCTTATATCCTCAAGTGACATAAAGCAAACAAGTTCTTATGTTCATTCTTCCTTTTATAAATTTAGCAGCCCTGTGGCTTTAAAGTGCCCCCCCCCAAAAAAAAAAAAAAACACATGTTGACCACTTTGCTAAAATACTCTAACTGCATTATACTCACAAGAGGGTTTATCATTTTTGAAAATTAGGCCATTTATGTACTCCCAAAATGCAATGGTAGCAAGTCTTAGAAGATATTCTAAATCTAAACTGAGAGAGAGAGAGAGAAGAATAAGAGAATGAAAAGAGTGGAATGGAAAGCAAAGGAAATGAAGGAAAGAAAACAAAATGGAACAGAAAGAGAAAAGGAAATGAAAGGAAAGTTAAAAGGAACCAGGGAAAAGGCAAAGCAGTGAAGAACCCTAAAAAAGTCCATCAACTAGCAAAAACATTTCTTTATTTAATAACCCTTGAGAACAATTTTATCTGGTTTGATTATCTTTCAGACCTCCAGAGTCGGAAGAGTAGGTGATTCTGTCCTGTGACTGTCCTGGGTAGTAGTCGTGCCTCTAAAGGCGCTGCTCTGAAGGGATCCCACGCCCACGGTTGTCGGCACCTCACCCTCATGACCTGGTTGTAAGGTGCCATGCAGGTAAACTGCTCTATGCTTTAGTCATATACAATACATGAAGTCACAGAACCATCCTGAATTTTTTTCTTATATTTTCTACATTCTATATTCCCTAACCTCAGTGTTTTGTTAATATAATTCCAGCTTTATTCCTGGTTTATGCTGAAATGGTGATTAAGTCCTTGTGCTAAACTCACAATTTCTATGAAATAGTTGTGAACCCACACTTGCATTTCTTTTCACAGCATTTCTAAATTTTTGTAAGATAAATAATTTTCTAAATTTCCCAGTTCTAGTTCCTTTTCACCTAGCAATTCTTTTACCTAATGTGTTTATCCATCTCCCATCAAATCTTACTACAGAAGACTTGTCCTTCAATGTCAGTGATTGTTTCCATATCCCCTCTGCTACGTTTTGTTGATTTTAAGTTCTACATTCTATGAGCACTGTACCACTGCATCAATTTTAAATGTGGGCTGCAATAAGTAGTTCCTCACTTATGTCTGAGACTTCACCTGAACATTCTGACTTCCACATTTTCCAGCATGCACATCAAAACTTTTCCAGCAGTGCTGGTTTCCTAGTTCTAAAGCTGTTGCCACAGATTTAGTTACTTCTGAACAGTACACAATTCTTCATCTACTTTGGCTACTGTAATGAAATGCTATAGTCTTCATGGCTTAAGAAACTGAAATGTGTTCCTTCTGCTTCTGGAGGATAAATAAAATGCCCATGACCAAGGTTCTGGACTTCTAAAATGCCTATAATAAAGGTTCTGGTAGGGTTTTCCTTTTAGTGAAGGTTGTCTATATGTCACCCAGGTAGTTTTCTGCTTGCTATGTTCTTCTCTAGTGAAGAGAGTGTGCTAGTATAAGCTCTTCCTCTAAAATAACAGAAAAATATGATCAGATTATAGCCTGTACTTTTACCTTTACTGAACTTTAATCATACCCCAAAAATCTTGTCTACATTATAGACAGCAATAGACGTAGGGTTATTCTAGCTGTCATTATATGCCACAACACTGGAGAATCAGAGATGGAGAGATCATTGCAGGTGAAAACCCTGGTGTTTAACGAGTTCACTTGGATCAGGATCAAAAAATTTGTCACAACAATGGGAAGATGGCAAAGCAATCAGGGTTCAATTCATGCAGTGCCTTTTAGCATCTGAAAAGGCTTAGAAACATTTATAACTTGGAAAAAATGGGCATAAATTAGGGCAGTAACATCCACTCTGACTTATTTTAGCAAAAGGAGAAAAACATGAATGTATATTAGAAGAACAAGTATGAAAGGGAAGTAATGGGAGTTTAGGATATGAGATTTTCCTGACTGAAAAACAAACACAAAAGTTTTAGCCATTGTTGCATGCCTATGTTAATCTCATTATATCAACATTGAGTATTTTGCATTTTAAAATAATTTTTAACATTTCAAAATATTGGGAAAAAAACGTTTTCACAGAGCCATCCTAAGTGAAAGATGATTTTACTTTATAAAAAATATTTTTTATTTTTATTTATTTATTTGAGAAAGAGAAGGAGGGAGACAGAAAGAGGCAGAGAGAGACAGAAAATAGGTGCATCAGGGCCTCCATCCACTGCAAACGACCTCCAGATGCATATGCCACCTTGTGCATCTGGCTTATATGGGTCTTAGAGAATTGAACCTTGGTCCTTTGGCTTTGCAGGCAAGTGCCTTAACCGCTAAGCCATCTCTCTAGCCCATGAAAGGCAAATTTAAAAACAATGTTTCCAATTGCTTTGTATATACATGAGGGGTAAAAATGGATGCACATAAAGAATATAAACATATATGAATAAGATAGATTCAAAAGTGAATACAATAAATATGAATGCAAATAATGCTTTTATATTAGTTTTTAATATTAAAATTGTGTTTAAATATTAATCATTGCTATTTCTGGAAGAATAGATTATATTTTATTTTTTCAAATTATTATTATTTTTTTTTGTCACCCTTACCCTTTCCCATTCCACTGAACTCCTTCTTTGTAATTAGTCAGTCTTCTATTTTTCTATCATTTATTTTGCCTTCTTTTATCATCCATGATGGCATGTGGTTGGCCCAATGTTTTGCATGTCTTGTGCAAGTAATGATGGCTTCTTCTACCACCACTTCTGTTATGGTTCCTAAGCCTTAGATCATGTGAGAGACATCTCATTTACTATGGAATGCTTAAATGTCACTTCTTAGCACTCTAATGAGTTTTGTGTCTCTCAGTAGTTACTGTCATCTGAAAAGAGAAACATCTCTAACTAAAAGGAGAGCAGCACTAATATATGGACATAAAAACAAATATTTAGAGAGCTATTTGGTGGGCATACTATATTCATTTAGCCAAATGAGAGTAGAAGCTTTCCCCAGGGGCATATGATCTTCCCAGAATTAGGCTAGGACTAGAATTTCAGCTCCAGGTATGAATTCTCTCCTATGCAGGGTCTCAAGTGTAATCAGAGAACAATGAGTTACCCACATAACAGATGTGCATCTATTGCACAAGTGGGCACATCTTGCCTGGCTGTCCAGTTGTGTAACTCACAGGGTCCACTGATGGTTAAGGTTATTGATAACTTCTCTCTTCCACCAGTCTGTATAGCACTTTTCCAGCTGTCATCAGGGAGGAGGCTTCAAGGTCTGTTCTAGCCTGATTTCAACAACTAAACGAGATGAAGTCATCAGGAAAAGGGCCTAAACATCTGCTTCTAATGAACAACCAAGTGTTCTGGAAATATCCAGTGTTGTTTTGAGGACATTAATAATTCTCTGTGAGGTAAGTCACTGGGATTTTCCTGGAACAACCTTTGGCTTCAAGGTGCAGCACTACCCACCCCAAAAGGGTTCCTCTGCCAAAACTCTCTTTTATAAATTGCATAATTTTTGAATTAGTGATCAGAGAAGTAGGTGTCTGTATCATTATTCCTAACATGCTTATTCAGCCTATATTTTTAAAAATTATATATATATATATATATATATATATATATATATATAAATTTATAAGCTATAGTGTTTTGTAATTCCAATGAGGAAATGGCATTAGTTTGATATATTATGTATTATATTGGTCAATGTTACATATAATATAGATATGTCTTTAACCTTTGGAGCTGATGAGAATAATGAAGATAATAGAGAACAAACATTAAAAGACTGGATTTTATGTTTTATGGTCTCATTTAATTATTATTGTATTGAAATTATAAATGTCTCATAAAATAAAAAAGAAATATCTCTATAACTTCTCAAAATTAGAACAAAATTATATATAATGAAGTTTGAAAATGCCTATAAATGGAAATACCATAGTCTTAGTTTGATTCTAAATGTTCTATTAAATAGCTATGATTATACAGCCAAATTGATTAAGCCTCGTTTTCATTATCAGTAAATAAATCATTTATCAGTCATGGAATTTCAGAGAAAGAAGCAAAGTAATGTCTGTGTTACTTGAAATTATGTTATGTAAATCTTTTGGTAATGAAATGAATGACCACAGGGCGCAAGAAAAACAATCAGTGGATTGTATTGAAAAGTGGAAGAAGTAATTAAGTAACATATAAGGGAGTCCAAATTCCAAATAAACTAATTTTCTCTCCTTTAGGCTTAATTAATATCTCAAGCAAATGTACTCCTAATAATCAGTGACAAATTAGTTACCTTCCTAGGTAATGACTTAGTAAACATGGGCCATTGGATCAAAGATCTCATTAGTGAATTTTAAGTTATTTTTATTGTACCTCAGTAGGTTATCTACTCCATGCAAATAACCAGATAGATACTACATTTCCTAGATATAGATATGATTTGAATCACATAAATATTTTCATAATTATTATATTTCATTAAATTACTAATATAGGAGTGTATATATTATTGTAATGTTCACACTTGGAATAGTTATTGTGAATATAACAAACCAATGGGAAATGGTAAAATGAATAATATTCAAAATAATTAAAGGACAGTTAACTACCACTTGTCTCTGAGATTCTGGTTAGAGTGAGACTGAAAAATTATTTTCACACATTTCCTTTTGTACACACACACACACACACACAAAACAGGTGAGTTTTTGATGATCTTTCTTGTATCAGATTCAGAGACAGCTCTACTAGTCTTAAAAACTCCCATGCAAATGACTGGACTCTTCTTTTTATGGAATATCTAAGATCAAGTCATCAGAACATTCCATTTACACAAACACCTGGGACAGGTGAGGATACAGAGGGAGGCCCTTCTGATTCTGTGTTCCTGGTACTACTTTCTCTTGAGCTTGACCTTAGTCTTTTTGTTGGCTTTTCTGACCCAACACAAGTCCACTGCTTCCTCAGAGCCTCTAAAATGACTTTGTGAAGGTATCATTTATTTTCTGCATCCTGTTTCAGACTTAATAGCCCTAATAATTTTGAGGCCTCTGAAAGTAGTTTCTTTAATTTGTTCATGGCCAATCAGGCACAAATCTATACATGGCTCATTTTCTGCATAATGTCCAGGGTCAGATTAAAATATCTAGATGCCCTAAGCATGGGAAAATATCCATCCCTGTTTGTGTAACATTACAAAATGAACACAGAATCCCAAATGAAATTTAAAGAAAGGCCATATCATTTCTTCAGTGAATTTTTGTTTGACTTGGAATATCAACTATGAAATTCTCAAATTTTCTACTCTTATGTCAATTTTAATGAGTATGAATGAAAATATATATTATATCTAAAAGAGAGTGTAACAAGCATTATATTAGACTCATTATATCGTATACTTACAAATTACAAACATGCATTTCTTTCCCTATTAACCCATGAGTTCCAGTAATGGGTACTTATGCTATAATGATTTTTTAATTTTTTAAAAAAGATTTTATTTTTATTTATTTGTTAGAGTCAGAGAGAGGGAGGCGGGGTGGGGGGAGAGAGAATGGGTGTGCCAGGGCCTCCAGCCACTGCAAACGAACTCCAAACGCATGTGCCCCCTTGTGCATCTGGCTCACTTAGGCCTTAGAGAATCAATCTCAGGTTCTTAGGCTTCACAGGCAAATGCCTTAACCACTAAGCCATCTCTCCAGCCCTATAATAATTATTTTTAAAAGGATTAAATGAAATATGGTAAATCTAATTGTAGTAAATTAATACTTGTCCTCATAAGCAAATTCTTTCTTTCATATACTTTGAATGAGTGATATGAAAAGCTTTGTCACAATATTTAAAGCTTCTTTTTATGCATTGCACTTATAAAATCAGTACTATTTAATAGAGTAGCAACTAAATTTCCGGATTTGAGCTGCTAAAATTTCTCTACCACTTGCAGCCCAACTTATTTCTTCTGCCAAAAACTTTTGGTATAAAAAGAACATGAAGATTTTTTTCCCTAAATGTGACCTGTTTATGTCTAAGTGTTGTGTTATGATTCTTAATTTCAAGAGCTATCATGAGAAAAGGCAACAAATAATGGCTGATACTACTTATTTTAGCCAGAGCATTCACAATTCATTTAGTAATACCCAAAATAAGATTTTCTGCTTCAAGGCATCAATATTATTTTCTTGAGTTTTTCTCATGTATATGTGTACATGGGACATATGGGTCTTCATGTGTGTGAGTTCACATGTGTGGAGGCAAACATACACATGTGCATGTGGAGTCAGAAGTGAATGTTGGGTGTCTCCTCCATTTGCGCTCTGCCTTAATTTATTTTACTTTTTCTTAAAAAAATATTTGATTTTTATTTATTTATTTACTTGACAGAGAAAGAGGGAGGGAGAAAGAAAGAGAGAGCAAGATAGGGCCTCCAGCCACTGCAAATGAACTCCAGACATGTGTGCCCCCTTGTGCAGATATTTAATGTCCTGGAGAATCAAACCTGGGTCCTTTGGCTTTGAAGGTAAATGCTTTAACTGCTAAGCCATCCCTCCAGCCCCTATTTTACTTTTTGTTTAATGTTTTTGGGCACTTTAATATATGAATATATTGTAAGTACTCACATACACATTTTGTTATCTTCCATATCCTCTTTTGAAGCCTGTCCTTTGCATTCTACTGAGGGCCCTCCTCTTTCTAGGTAGTCGTTGCTTTGCTGTCTCATCCCATTTGTCCCCCTTTATCATCTTCTGCATCAAAATGTTGATGGGCTCAGATCAGTGAATGTCTTGGCAGCGTATTCGTAGCCACCGTGTGTTATGAATGCATCAGTCAGTTCATGTCAGGAGAACAGAGGCCCACAGCATGCCTTCCCACCTTATGGTTCTTAACATTCTTTTTGTTTCCCTCTTCTTCAATGTTCCCTGAGCCTTGAAGGGCATGATAGATATTTCTTTAGCGTTGAGCTCTTGCCAGCCTTGCATTTTTAGCTTTGGTGACTTTTGAGTCTCCTCATTATGTTCTGCCTTCTTCATAGAGAAGCCTACATGGCTAGCAGTGAGAACAGCACATACATTCTTTCCATCATTTCTTTTGCAGTGTTTAATGAGCCATGGTTGGAGGAATAGTGAAGACTTGTCCAGTGCACCTTGTTTTTCAGACAGTCTTATTGATCCCAGAACCCATGGTGTGTCTAGCCTGGGTAGCCTGCTGGTCCCAAAGCTCTGTACATCTCTGTCTCACAAGAAGTTGGATTTTATGTGAAAACAGCCCCCACCATGCTTAGCAAGTGCTTTACCAACTGATCCATTTCTATAGCCACAAAGCTTTGATTTTCTATGAAATTAGATCTTATCTACTTAGAAAAACGCATGTGATTGGGAAATATTTTTGTTTTAATCACTGTTTTTCCAGGTATTATCTTGCATAGGATTCACCTGATATAGACATTGTGAAATATGTGAATACCATAGAGTTTTCATAAACTAAATGTATTAAGTTGATTTTTTAAGTACTGAGAAATACATGCTTTTTCCTTACAAAATGTTAACTTCTCCATCAAAGAAAGAAGGAAGTAATTTTGGAAAAATACTTCCTGCATATCCTGTGATTCACAAATTGGAGCCACGAGAATAAACTTAGAATCAAAACATATGTATTTCCAAATTATGTGCTACTTACACAGTATGATTTACAATATTAAATCCAAGATACTTAAATTTAGCCAGTGGGAATCATATTACCATAATATTGTTTATGAATATGCAAGCAACAAAATTCCTTTGTGGAAATATTTTATAAAACAAATTCAGCCAACAGTTTTCTATTCTGCTGTTAACAACTAGTTTTATTGATTTTACCATTACAGCTCACTTTTATTTCTCTCTCAAACACTGAATATGATCTTAGATGATTTATCTGGGATCATTTTCTTATGTTCATAAGAATCAAATAACATTGTTAGATGGTTAATCTTGATTGACAACTTGATGGGATTGTGAGACACTTAGGAGATTAGGAATGCATAGCTCTGGATATGTCTGTGGGGGTGTTTTCAGAGTGTATTTATCAAAGGAGCAAGGCTATCTTGAATGTAGGAAGTACCATTTGACAGGTTGGGGATAGATGTAATAAAAGTGGAAAGAAACAGGAAGCCCTCTAGAAAATTTGTGCTCTTTTTGCTTCTTGTCTACTATGAAATGAAAAGCTTTTCTCAGCTTTTCTCTTAAGATAGTTCTGCCTTGCTACAGGCCTAAATGAATTGGATCCAGCCAACCATGAAGTAAACCCTCTGAAACCATGAATGTAAATAGCTCTTTACACCTTTGACTTGTTTTCTCTTTGGTATTTATCATGGTAACAACAACTTGACTGGCTCACCTTGTTACTAGGCTGGGCTCCTATTGTCCAAATGAAGGAATGAGGACCAATAAAGATAAAACTGCTTGTTAAAGATGACTCTGGGCACAAGGAGACAAGGGATTGTTCTATAGACATCTGTTAAATAGCTGAATCATTTTCAACACAAAATTTCCTGAGAATTGGAAAGACCCTATCAATCAAATTGGCATGCTTTTATAAAGTGTGTAGTTCTCTCAAGACTTATGGATCTTTCTAATATGAACATATTTAATAGGCAGGGACTCTTCAGACAAGTGAATACTTGACATAGGCCTTTAAGTGTAAATACAAACTGGATTTCAAATATTTGTATACAATATAAAGTAGGTAAAAATGTCTAAGCCATTTTATCATATATTAAAGTAAAATATCTCAGATATGTTTCATTATGTAAAATTAATTAGTAAACTTAATTTACTATATACCAAACAATATGTTGATAAGTAATTTTTTATTATTTGGACAATGTTTATGTTGTCTGTGCACAAATTTTCATATCCTGCTCATGTATATTTTCGTTATGTCTTAGCAATCTTAAATTGTGAAAATTCTCGGAATATATTTTCTTTTTAATTTTTAACCATTTATTAGCTGGTTTGAAATGTTGAAATCAGGCTGGTTCATCAGCCTGCATTCAAATGGCTTGTAGAAACCTACAGCATACTCCTTTTTCATGGATCACGATCACCTCATGATTATATTAGAGCAATTCTTACTTTTCTGAACAACCAAGTTATTACATGTCAACAGCTGCATTTTCTTTAAAAGTGATTTGTTTATAAATGGCTTGGTGATGCAACATCAGTTGGAAATTGTATTGAATTAACACCTGTTGAGAGGATCCTGGGAAATCTTGTTCTTATTGCTCATGGTAAAAGCAATTATGAGAGCTAGGGAGGAAGAGAATACATTTTCACTGATTGGAACACTTGGATATGATTTTGCAGCTGTGACAAATTCTGTTGTGCATCACAATAAGGACAGCTCAGTGACAAAATAAGGATGAGTGGAGCCTGATGTCATAAGTAATGTAAGAACTTGACTCATTATCCCACTGTGCACTCATGGTTGCATGAAATGACAAGTCAGTTAGTTTAAGATATTTTTATTATTATTTTTATTATATTTTATTATTTTTACAAAGGTTGTAGTCTTATATCCTCTCTCCCCCAGTCCCACGTTCCCTGAGGGCTCTCCTCAGTGGGGTTGTGTGTGTTCACTGTTGGGTAATTAAGCCCTCCATCAGTCTCTGTGGATGGGAGCGGGGGTGGGGGAGAGTTGTTGCTCAGGATATTTCTACCCACCCTATGGGTCTTCCATTCTCCTCTTCTACAATGGTCCCAGAGCCTTGGCAGGTTTATTGTTGAGTTTTCTGCTTCCATTTTAAAAATATGAATTATAGAATTATTTCAAAAGATGCATAAAACCTATTCAAAGATAGAATTTTTTTTTTTTGAATTAAATGTTACTGCACATCAGTGAGGACACCGTTACCATGCTCTCAGGATCATTCCTGACAGATCATACCAAAGGTCTGCATTCACTCAGTAGTTAGATAATAAAGAGAAGAGATCTACTTGTACAGAATAAAATTTCATGTAACCAATGACCTGCTGAGACCCTGGTCTCTGTTCAAGAAGACAGAAAATAGATACAGGACCAATGGAGGGCAAAAATCTCAAGCAGACAAGTGCTCTCAAGAGATGTGCTTGTACTTTACTTTCAGTCTTATTTCCAGGCAAGGATTTTTTTTGTAGCACTTTTCAGAAATGTCTTAATAATTTTTACTAAATCAAATTGACCAGCAATTGATATAAATATAATTTAGAAATGTTAAAGTAAATATCTTTAAATTTTATTTATTTATTTATTTATTTACTTACTTGAGAGAGAGAGAGAGAGAGAGAGAGAGAGAGAGAGAGGGGCACAACAGGGCCTCCAGCCACTGCAAACGAAGTCCAAATGCATGCACCCCTTTGTGCATCTGGCTTACATGGGTCCTAGAGAGTTGAACTGGGATCCTTTGGCTTTACAGGCAAACACCTTAACCACTAAGCCATCTCTCCAGTCCCCAAATACATAGTTTTAGAAAAATCACTTATAGGCATTAGTAGTTAATCTTTTGTAAAGAATTAGTAAAAAGGCAGAAAAACCATAGCATTTAGGTAGGTGTTCCATAATTTTCCTTACAGATAATATTAATTTCAGGCTCTATATTTAAGTAGGAAAACTAGGTCTACAGTTTGCTATGTTGCTATCATTTATCAAAAGTATGTTTGGTTGGCTTTGTTTTGTTTATAAGATAGGTATAGTCTCATTGTGCAGTCTAGGCTGCTGTCTAACTTGAGATCTTTCTGCCTTAACATTCCTACATGGAGATTGAAGGCCTGCAACCCTATGCTTTGGGCAAGATCTTTTTTTTTTTTTTTTTTTTTGGCAGAAAGAGACATCTTTTTCTATAGTTTCATAAATTTCCAAATGAAGTTTGACATTGAATAGCATTATATAATAACAAATATTATCTTTCATATTCATATTATCCCTAATTTTTAGATATTTTATGCTTTCATACTAAACTCACTGCAAAACATCATGATGCATATATTTAAATTTCATCTAAGGCTATCTTTTTATATACTTTATTGATTGTATTTTTCTGCTTGTTTATACTTATACTTTTTATTATTATTTGCTTGTTATTCCATTTGGTGAATTATTTCTCTCCATATAGAATTCCTTTTTATATCTATACCTTTATCCTACTTACATGAAAAATAAATGTCTAAACTCTTATATATAAGTCCATACTCTTCCTAAATTCTCATAATGAATCACACGATTCAAGGACTAAAATGATGTTAGGTGATACTCTCAAGTCTTATTTAGTGAGGAAGTAATCAAGTAGAGATGATTGTGCTAGGAAAGCAGCATTAGGGTAAGAAGACACATTATTTTATTTTATTTATTTATTTATTTTTTTGGAGAGAGACACAGAGAGAGACAGACAGAGAGAGAGGGAGAGGGAGACAGATAGAGATGGGCGTGCCAGCAGTCTCTCAGCTGCTGTGAACGAAATCCAGATGCGAGTGCCCCCTTGTGGGCAAGTGTGGCATTGCACCCTTGTGTCACTTTGCATCTGGCTAAACGTGAGACCTGGAGATTGGAACTGGGTTCTTAGGCTTAGCAGGCAGGCACCTTAATTGCTAAGCCATCTCTCCAGCTCAAGAAGAAATATTTTTAATGCCCAGCATGAACATTTTCTCATAAAGTAATGGCAAAAGTTACGGCTATTCTGTTTTTGATTTCACAGTTAAACACTGGTTAAAATACTATGTCCCCAAATGTAAGGATTATTGGCTAAATTTATACAGACCTCCTCAAATCTATTCAACTCTTTCTTTGAACTATTTAGTTCTTGATTGGCGTGCTTAGTCCTCTTATTCTACAAATGAAGAACTTCTGGGTTACTGAGTCTAAATTCTTAATGCTTTATTTGTCAGCACAATTATTCAGCCAGATATAGAAGGTCTGAATAGGTTCAGGAAATGTCAACAGCAATGAAATAATAAGCCAACATATGGAATCAACTTGTAATTGCAATCAGTAAATAACAAAGCTGAAATCAAATAACTTTGACTCTCTATAGAAGTATGTTGCTTACCCAACAAAAGTTTGTATTAAACATAGCAATCAGGAAAATATGATTTTATCCTTTATCAATCTTAACCTTATCTCTATTTATTTAACACATTTTGTAGGTTTTGATGTCTACCCTTCAATCTAATCTGTAAATAATTCCAAATCAATGGTTGTCTTTTTGCTTCACATAAAGATGATAAGCTTCTTTACTTATTATTAATAAAAATATATTTCTCTTTCCAAAGTGAATTTATGATATGTGTGATACATTCACAAACCCAAAATGCTTTATATGCACAGTACTTAGGGCAAGTGGAAGGAATATCTTCTATTGATGTTTTAATCTCAATAATTTGCACTGGTTATCGCATGAATTTAGAAAATAGGCAATGTCCACAATTACAAATTTATCAGTATTCATTATAGGTAAACATCACAGGAACTTTGAGCCTGCGGGCATGCCCTAAAAGATGGCATCCTCCTAACCTTACATCATTTCTATGCTTGTGTAACATCTTGTCCATTCTTTATAACATAGAGTTTACAGTGAGTTTATAAAAACTTAAATTTCTTCCTTTCATTTTAGTCTTTAAAATTAGTCTTTAAAATATTTAATGTTTTTACTAATATCATAATAAAATACATCCCTTGTACCATTACATTATAATCTGATGCATGATTACAATTCTAGGGTAACATTTTAAAGATTGTCCTCTTTGAACTCTGTAACTTTTTCTTACAATGACTCTTAGTTGTTCGATACTTCGTGGACCCTCTCTTTAAGGACTTGGTATATTACATTTATATCACTTTTCTCATTCTGGCTCTTTAATGTTTTAATAGGACACCAGTTTCCTCACATTTCTTCCCTAAACTATATAGAAGACTTATACTTTTTTCTTTGTTTTTGAGGTAGAGTCTTGCTCTAGTTCAGGCTGACCTAGAATTCACTATGAAGTCTCAGGGTGATCTCAAACTCATGGCAATCTTCCTACCTCTGCCAACCAAGTGCCAGGATTAAAGATGGGTGCCACCACACCAGGCTAAAAGTTATACTTTCTGTTTATATTAAAAATGCATCCTATTAACCATAAGTACTTATAATACTTATGTAGAGGGGAACAATTCATAAAATAGCCATTCACTACTTTTCATTATTTTTAGGGAAACAGATATTTAAATATTATTATGTCACCATGGAAACAACATCCTGAATAATGTTTAGTTTTCTCATATGGCTACCCTGATGAAGTCAGAAGTATTCACTAGATCTACACTGCAAGGTCAGTGCCTTTTTCAGGAGCATTGTTCCAAATTCTGACAATCACACTTGTGTAAGAGCTTCCGTATTTCTGTAGGAAGTTTGTAATGAGACCTTTTGGGTATGATTAAAACATGTCCTTTCCATTCCTTATTGTTTCAGGACTTTCTGGTAATTTGGGATGATGTGGTCCTTAGGCAGAAGGCTTAATGGATCCCTGAGATGAAAATGTGTAAATGTGTAAACCACCCCAAATTTAAATATATATATATGAGAGAGAGAAAAGAGGAGAGGAGAAGAGAGAATTGGGTGCACCAGGGCCTTTGGCAACTGCAAATAAACTCCAGACACATGCACCACCTAGTGCATCTAGCTTATGTGGGTCCTGGAAAATCAAACCTAGGTCCTTTGGCTTTGCAGGCAAGTGCTTTAACCACTTATCCATCTCTCCAGCCCCCACCCTAACTTTTAAGATGCATTTTTTTTTATAACCCCTCTAATGATGTGAGATGATCAGATATAAGTAAATATGAAAGGAACTCCTAAAAGATACTTATTTATCATAGATGGGAAAGGAATCAGAACTGGAATCACTAATGATAGCCAAGATCAACTTTTGTGGTAGTATACACCATGAACATCATGGCCAGGCAAATTAGTAGGTAAGCATGGGTAGTTGCATATTAAAATAATGTATCCTGGAAGCTCAGGCCAATGACGCAAATGGCAAACAGCATACCAAAGCTTCTACAGACTACTTCAAAAAAGACCACAACATATGAATGATGGATTTTTAAAAATATTTTATTTTTGGGCTGGAGAGATGGCTTAGCGGTTAAGTGCTTGCCTATGAAGTCTAAGGACCCCAGTTCGAGGCTCGATTCCCTAGGACCCACATAAGCCAGATGCACATGGTGGCGCATGCATCTGGAGTTTGTTTGCAGTTGTACCATACATATTAAAATAATGCCACCCAAATTAGTTCGAGGCTCACTTGCATATTAAAATAATGTATCCTGGAAGCTCAGGCCAATGACGCAAATGGCAAACAGCATACCAAAGCTTCTACAGACTACTTCAAAAAGACCACAACATATGAATGAAAAAATTTTTATTTTGGGGCTGGAGATGGCTTTTGGTTAAGTGCTTGCCTATGAAGTCTGGACCCCAGTTTGTTCCCTAGGACCCACATAAGCCAGATGCACATGCTGCATCTGAGTTTGTTTGCAATGGCTGGAGGCCCTGGCATGCCCATTCTCTCTCTTTCTCTCTCTCTCTCTCTCTCTCTCTTTATCTGTCTCTAATAAGTAAATAAATAAAATTTTAAAAAGATATTTTATACATTTACTTTTGAGACAGAGAGAGAGAGAGAGAGAGAGAGAGAGAGAGAGAGAGAGAGAGAAAGCATGACTGGGCCTCTAGCCACTGCAAATAAACTCCAGATGCATCTGCAATCTTGTGCATCTGGCTTACTTACGTTTGTCCTGTGGAATTGAACCTCGGCCTTTTGGCTTTGCAGGCAAGCACCTTAACCACTAAGCCATCTCTCCAGCCCAAATGCTGGATTTTTTAAAAAGTGAAGTCAGAGCAACCAGACATGATTCATTCCACATGACAGGTAGAAACAAAACACTCAAACATCACCAGTACCTGGGTTTTAAGTCACTGGTGTGGGTGACAACTACGTTAGCTGCATGCCTCTTCTCAGGCTAGCAGGGCTTGACCGAGGCTCCAGCTGCAGGGAGTTGCTGGAAAGAAGCAACTCAACCCCAATTATCCCAGCTTTACTATTGTGGCACCTATTCCTTTTCCTCTCCTCTTTAAGTCTGGCCAAGTTTCTTTAAACAGAATTTTAAAGTATGCATTCTGCTTACTTTGCTCACCTACTGTGAACAGTGGCATTTTTGCCTTAATTACTAATCTCTGGTATCTAGACAGACTTTAGCCTAGAGTAGAAATATACTTTTTTGAGAATATACTTGGGGAAATTATGAAAAAAAAAAAATACCATGCTTCCAAGACTCTAAAATGCATTTTGATTGTTTTAAAGTAATTACAGTTTTAATAAAAACAGACTAAATGTCATCACACACAATGCATGTGTGAATGTATTAAAATATTTTTTATTTATTTATTTGAGATTGAGAGAGAGAGAGAGAGAGAGAGAGAGAGAGAGAGAGAGAAAGGAAGTGAATATGGGTGTTCCATGGCCTCTTACCACTGCAAATGAATTTCAGATGCATGTGCTACTTTGTGTATCTGACTTTACTTGAGTAGTGGGTGAGCAGTATTTGCAAGCAAGAACCTCTAACAACAGTCATCTCTCCAGCCCCACATGTGAGAACTTTAATTGTATAGTGTGGTAGTTTGAATATATGTCCCCCAATATATTCACTGTTTTATTAGTTTATAGTTTGCATCTGCAATCACCTTGCTAGAGGCAATATCATTGGGGGCGGATATTAAGGTGTGGTGGTGGGTTTGAGAGTCCATTGTAAAGATATTCAAATTGTGCCTAGTAGGAATTCCTAAAGTGTGCTGTGGCTTTGGGCTGTAGTTTTGCTCTGTGTGCTGTGTGGCTGTGGGCTTTGCTCTCTTGCCTGGTCCTGTGAAGACAGGCCAGCTTCTTCTGCCATTATGGAACTTCCCCTGGATCTATAAGCTTCAATAAATATCCTTTCCTCCATAACTGTGCCTGATCTGCAAGTTCATCTCAGCGAACCTGAAGCTGTCTGCTACATATAGTCTCTTCAAGGAACTTAAAAATTAAAATGTGTATTGATTAAAATATATAACAATGTGAATAAAGTAGCAATTCCTAATATGTAACCTAAATGAAAGTCTTACAACTTCTTTTCCATTACTCAAGATAATTTATCACCTAAATTTTTCATAAATGTTTATATCCTCATTTGCATCATCTCATTTTTATTTATAAACTAGACAAAGAAAAGTGAGGCTCAGGGGCCTGTCTTAAGAAGATTATATACTTCTCTGAATATGCAGAAGTGTAAATATGATCTCCTTTTGTTGAATAGTTTCTGAATTTGACAGTTGTTTCATTATCCAGACAAAAACTTTTTAAATATTAGAAAATATAAGAAAAAACTTTGGGGATTTTTTTTTTTTTTTTTTTGAGGTAGAGTCGGGCTGACCTGGAATTCACTATGTAGACTCAGGATGGTCTTAAACTCACAACAATTGATGAATCCTCCAAGGGGAGGAGGACAATGCCTCCGAAATAAAAATATATATCACACCAGCATAATTACTAATTTTGAGGGCATGGAGAAATGGGTAGGAACACTTGCTGTATAATCATGGCATGGGTCTGAGAGGAGCTCTGAGTCTAGTTTTTGAGTTCAATCCCCACCACCCACATAAAAGTCAGGCATAGCCATGCATGTCAGCAACTCC
The DNA here is from genome assembly GCA_036365145.1 of Orientallactaga sibirica. Lineage (NCBI taxonomy): Eukaryota > Metazoa > Chordata > Mammalia > Rodentia > Dipodidae > Orientallactaga > Orientallactaga sibirica. The sequence continues at coordinate 43,497,711 of JAEOAD010000012.1, read as the reverse complement.
CATGCTGTGAGGAGCAGAGACAAGAGAATTACTGGCCAGCCAATCTGCCCAAAAAAGTGGCAGCTCCAGGCTCACTGAGAGACTCCATTTTAAGGACACATGCAGAAGAAATGACAGAAGAAAGACATCCGAGGGTCTTCTCTGAATTTGCACATGGGTCACAAACATTGCACACACACTTGAATACACTATACATACATACACTGCTCATATTAAGCATCCAAAAATAGTTCTGAAAACTAGAAAAATCCTGGACTAATTAGAGTCAAAACTAACCATTAATTTTTCCAACAAAAATCACTGTTATTACTTATTTCAATTTATGCATTGATATTTCACAGTTACAATGGATATTTTACATGAACATTCTTTAATATTCATGTGAACATTTATCTTTCATATATTTTTACTTCTTTTCAACTAAAGGTTCAAATCATTTATGTTTTACAATCATATATGGTAAGAGTAGTTTCATTTCAAGAAGTGTTTATGAACATCATAAATAAAATGCTTCTTCTGTATTGAATATATCACTTTTATGTTGTTCTAAAGATTTATCAATATATTGATTAAAATATATAACAATGTGAATAAAGTAGCAATTCCTAATATGTAACCTAAATGAAAGTCTTACAACTTCTTTTCCATTACTCAAGATAATTTATCACCTAAATGTTTCATAAATGTTTAAATCCTCATTTGCATCATCTCATTTTTATTTATAAACTAGACAAAGAAAAGTGAGGCTCAGGGGCCTGTCTTAAGAAGATTGTATACTTCTCTGAATATGCAGAAGTGTAAATATGATCTCCTTTTGTTGAATAGTTTCTGAATTTGACAGTTGTTTCATTATCCAGACAAAAACTTTTTAAATATTAGAAAATATAAGAAAAAACTTTGGGGATTTTTTTTTTTTTTTTTGAGGTAGAGTCGGGCTGACCTGGAATTCACTATGTAGACTCAGGATGGTCTTAAACTCACAACATTGATGAGGCCCCTTTGAAAGTGGGAGGAAGGGGAGGAGGACAATGGAACCAATACTATGAATGTAAAATCAGAATAATATAAATAAAAAATATATATTGATAAAAAAATAAATAAAAAAAAAAATAAACTCACAACAATCCTCCAACCTCTGCCTCCTGAGTTCTGGAATTAAAGACATGCACCATCACACCAGCATAATTACTAATTTTGAGGGCATGGAGAAATGGGTAGGAACACTTGCTGTATAATCATGAGGGTCTGAGAGGAGCTAGTCTATTTGAGTTCAATCCCCACCACCCACATAAAAAGTCAGGCATAGCCATGCATGTCAGCAACTCCCATGCTGTGAGGAGCAGAGACAAGAGAATTACTGGCCAGCCAATCTGCCCAAAAAAGTGGCAGCTCCAGGCTCACTGAGAGACTCCATTTTAAGGACACATGCAGAAGAAATGACAGAAGAAAGACATCCGAGGGTCTTCTCTGAACTTTGCACATGGGTCACAAACATTGCACACACACTTGAATACACTATACATACATACACTGCTCATATTAAGCATCCAAAAATAGTTCTGAAAACTAGAAAAATCCTGGACTAATTAGAGTCAAAACTAACCATTAATTTTTCCAACAAAAAATCACTGTTATTACTTATTTCAATTTATGCATTGATATTTCACAGTTACAATGGATATTTTACATGAACATTCTTTAATATTCATGTGAACATTTATCTTTCATATATTTTTACTTCTTTTCAACTAAAGGTTCAAATCATTTATGTTTTACAATCATATATGGTAAGAGTAGTTTCATTTCAAGAAGTGTTTATGAACATCATAAATAAAATGCTTCTTCTGTATTGAATATATCACTTTTATGTTTTTCTAAAGATTTATCAATATTTTCTCAGTTGTCTAGTCATTTCCTTTGTTAATTATTCTTTTATTTGGCGAAAATCATATAAAATGACTACAATTTTTCATTCTATAGAATTTATATGGCAGAAGCCATTATTGTCCATGATTTTCTAAATTAATCTGCAAAGGAATGTGACTGCAATTTCTCTTTAGGGTTTGCACATGTGAATTTGAATTTGTATGTTGCATTCTTAAGGTTGCTTGACAAGTTTTGTTTTTAAAGGAGAGTTATGAGAAGACAGTAAAAGGTGGAAGGCTTGTTTAGAAATAATAATTTCTAATCAGCAGAAAAAAAATCATTGAATGCTCACAGCTATAATATTTTCACTTTATACATTGTAACATTCATGCTATAAAGAGTTTAGGATGAACACTGAAGTCTCGAGAGGATCAATCATCTAAGTCCACTATTTTCATAGAAAAATTTGTACATTTGAACACACTGCTGTCAGCTGGCCTATACCTGATCTTACTAGGACATGATAATTTAACAATCCTGGTGTAACCATTAGCAATTTTGTTTAAGTATCCATATAAGTATAAATAAGCATTGTTGCTTTGTATGTCTTTAAAATCTAATTCACACTCTAATATCATATACATTTATATTTGTTCACTAACTCATAGAAAGTAAACATAATCCCAAAATCCATAAATCCATCCTGTAAGAAAGCCCAAATCAACCTAATCTGACTTGAAAGTGAAATTTAAATCATCTAGAAAATGGCATTTCTACATCATCACATAAAATGTGTTCACTATCTTGCCCTTCACATCTGTTTTTCAAAACCTAGATATTGTCTGAATTCAGTGCATGATAATATAATACAACATAGTCAATGCTCTTTTTACTTTCTCATTTAATCTCTCTCATATGTACATATGTGTAGTTTTATAAGTTGTTATTTAGAAATTATAAGTATCACATAGAATATATCATATCCAAATATACATTTTTTCTGAATTGTATAATAAATGGATGTTGACTTGAAGAATTTTATTGCAGAAGTTCAATAAAAGGACTATCCTTTATGTATTTCAAATGCAGAGACCATAGAACCAATGGATGTTGCTGATCAAGGAAAGAGACAATGGAGCAAAGTGAGGAAAACATCAGCTCTTTCAAATTCTGCATATTTTCCAATAACATTAATTTACTCTTATTCACATTTTGATTGAGTAGCTTCATGAACTTCTCTACCTCTGGAAGGAAAACTATAGTACCTCCTTCTATAATTTATAGTATATCAGGTAAATATCCTCTAACAAGATAGAGGTTGGGTTTCCTCCTGAACTGGCTAAGAATTTGGTAATTGTTTTTGATGAAGAACAGTTTGGTTTCCCTGAACCCCCATGTCAAGCATTTAGTTATCCAGGCAGTGATGGTGACAATGTAATCTAGGTAGAACTCTGGTTATAAATGTAACCATTATGTAGAAGCAATGGTGAAACTACCTAAATTAATAAACCAATGACTTCATTCAAAAATACTTCTGAAGATCAAAGACATGTCAGATATTTAAAAAATCTGCTGGGCGCCGGGTGTGGTGGCGCACGCCTTTAATCCCAGCACTCGGGAGGCAGAGGTAGGAGGATCGCTGAGAGTTCGAGGCCACCCTGAGACTACATAGTTAATTCCAGGTCAGCCTGGACCAGAGTGAGACCCTACCTCGCAAAAACCAAAAAAAAAAAAAAAAAAAAAAAAAAAAAAATCTGCTGGGAAAAAAAAAAAAAAAGACGTTTGAAACAAATAAGACAATCCTAGAAGACACACAGATAATTCTAAGATAGATATAATTTTAAAAATTAAAATAAGAATGAAATAACCAAAATGTAAGTAGTAAATGTAAAGAAATATGAAACTTTCTTTCTGCTCAAGCCATACGAGCATGTGAAAAATAAATATTAAAGAAATATATCAATAAATTAAGCATATGATTATTCCTGTGAGAAAAATGCATCAAATCTTACTGAGAATTAAAAGAAAATACAAATAGATGTAAAATATGAAGCAGAATGTAGGAGCCATATCAGATGTTAGTCAGAGGAGAAAAATATGACAGACATTCCATAAAAGAACAAAAGGAAAGAACATATAAACATGAAATAGTAAAGACATTATTTTTCAATATTAAAGTGAGTTATGTGGTTTTGAACTTTGACTTTATTGTATTATAAATAAATGGAACCTCACTCTGTTGCCCATGCAGTAATCAGTTTCCTGGGATCAAGTCATCCTGTCTCCACACCCCACCCTCAATAACTGAGAATCTGGGCAGGCCCTAAGTCTATGACACTATACTCAATTAACTAACTCTAAGTTTTGGAAGAAATAACTTTGAGGTAAGTGATGGAAAAATTAAAATAAAAAATCTAAAAGACAGGTCTTTAAATATGTACTAATATTAGAGTGAATTGCACTTGCATTATTAAAATATTAAAAGTATGTGTTTTTAGGCCCTATGATTTTTTGTACAATGATACTTATTGTGGTAGTTTGAATATATGTCCCCCAATATATTCAGTGTTTTATTATTTTATATTTTGCATCTGCAATCACCTTGCTGGAGGCAAGGTCACTGGGGTCCCGGTCTTAAGGTGTGTTGATGGTTTGAGAGTCCATTGTAAAGATATGCAAATGTGCCTAGCAGGAGTTCCTGAAGTGTGCTGTGTTACCTTTTGGCTGTAGTTTTGCTCTGTGTGCTGTGGTGGCTGGTTGGCTTTTGCTCTCTCTGCCTGGCCATGTGAGAGCAGGCCGTTTCTCCTGCCTTTATGGAACTTCCCCTGGATCTGTAAGCTTCAATAAATAATATCCCTTCCTCCATAACTGTGCCTGGTCTGGAAGTTCATCTCAGCGAACCTGAAGCTGCTACACTTATAAAAGGCATATGTTATTTATTATAATTTTAGAATTGATTGTAACTATTTCAAATCTCTTGATAATATCCATGTAAATCATGGGGAGTTAAAATATGATTAAAGACACCAACCTAGCTGCTCTTTATCTTAACAGAGTAAACTGTGCATATTAGACTGATACTCAGATATGAAGAGAGAACAGCACATGAGAAAGAATGTGAGACATACCAGTGCCTTCTTCTCATGTATTACAGAACCAAGCAATACAATACACAGTAAATAAGTCACAAGGAATAGATATCCACATTGTATAAAATATAGAAAGATGCATAAGTTTGCTTACTGTAACAATTGGCCATCAATTTAGTAGCTTAAAAAAATTATAAACAGGTGTGTTACTCCGCCACAGATGAGCTAGGAGCCTACTATTCTTTTTTTAAAAATTTTTATTTATTTATTAGAGATGGAGGGGGGAAGGGAGAGAGAGAGAGTGGGAGAGGGAGAGAATGGGCATGCCAGGGCCTCTAGTCACTGCAAGGGAACTCCAGATGCATGTGCCACCATGGGTATCTGGCTTACTTGGGACCTTGGGAATATAATCTCCGTCCTTAGGCTTCTTAAGCAAGTGCTGTAACTGCTAAGCCATCTCTCCAGGCCCCTACTATTTTAAAATGAAGGATTGCAAAGTCATGTGCCAACTCATATCTATTCTTACACAGATTGTTTTCAGAACTCAGTTCCTTTCTGCTATATGAGTGAAGTCACTGGGTCTTGTGTCACAAGGCCATCCCCCTGTTCTAAAATATGCTGCATTCCTATCCTCCTGTTTTCCTTCTTCCATTTTCAAACCAGAAAGTAGGAGTTTAAGTCTTATTTTGCAGCCTAATTTCTGAACATTTCTATCTTGCTGAGGCTGTGAGATATCTATAATGCTCCATATCCCCATCTATTTTATGATCCCCAAACTTAATTTTGCCAGTATTGTCCTTGTTACCATGTATTCTAACATACATGGTCTTAATATGTGATGGGGATATGACTGAGACCTCATAAGAAATTTTTGAAGAGTAGCACCATTGACCAGGAGCTGCAAATAATTGGTGTGGTAATAAGAAGTGGTCACAGTGATCTGCCTCTTTCTGGGACTCATAAGTCATGGTTCTAGAATCTATTTCTCTGTATCCAGAATAGATATTCAGCCACACCATCCAGGTGTGCCTACCTGGTATAATGCATTCATCTGACTTGTGCATATTTTCTTCATAGCCACTGAATTAAACATCCATTACTATAAAAATACCTCATAGCAACTTCACAAATCAGTGTTCTCATCTGGGGTGCTGGATGTGCCTTAGGCTTTGTGGTCAAACCTAAATCTTCAGTCTCTGAGTATTTGTTATTTGAAAATCTGAGTCCAGGAGGTACAGCCATGATCTGTGCACACTCTTCTAATCACAATGGGTAGAACTGAAAAAGGTCTTGCAGAAACTTGCTCTGCCTCCCAACATCTCTGACTCACATCCAGTCCTGCACACTGAGCACATCAGGTAATAATCTTGAATGAAATCTGTCTGTGAGGGTGCTCAGGATGGTTTTGTTTGTTCAGTTTTATGTGTTGGTTTTTAACTAAAAATCTTGAATTATGAGTACTCAGTTCTGTGAATAAAAGAATTTTTATTCTAAGATTTTAGTTCAAACTATATATTTGTATGTATGTATGAATGTATGTATTTATATGCATATTATTTAAAAAATTTTGAGATAGTCTTACTGTAGGCTGGATTAGAATTTATGATCACACTTCCTCAGCCTCCCAAGTGTTAGGATTACAACTGAATTCCACCATGCCCTTCTTTTAGATGTTTATTTTTGTTTATTCCACTTGGGAAAAAAGCACCTCTGAGCTAGATATTATTTTAAAAAGAAATAGCACAAGGTTACTTTTTACAGTAAAATCTTAGCATGCTTTATCACTGAATTTTATGTGGTATTTATATTTTCAAAAGCATAATTTTTACTCTTATAGAGATCACAATAAATATATGGTTACTATGCACTATATGATTTAAAATTAATATGCTGATGCTAGTTTCTGTGTGCTTTTTGTCACCTCAATTTACATATACTTAGAAGGAGAAATTGGGTTTAAATTTTCTAACAGACTTCTGTTAAACTTTGCCTATACATACTCTTCCAGTAATAGTAAATTATTCTGTTTTCACTTTAAAGCATTGAAATTTTATTCATATATTGGGTCTCGTTTTCTCTCCTCAGAATGCTCTTCTGTATTGTGCACAGAAAAGAATTGCGAATATAAATCTTCTTACATTAAATTTCAAATCCAAATATTAATCTACAATATTCTGTTTTTTAAAGACAGTATATTCCTGAAGTACCCTTTAAAAAGCAGTTCAATTTGAGAATTATCTTGCAATTTTTGCTTTGATTTTTCTTTTCATCATAAAGCTTAGATTCACTTAATCTATTTAATGTTTCAGAATGTGTTCTATTGTAGAAAATGACTATTTTTTGAAGAATTGTCTTTAAAATACTGAGCTGGTAAACTGGTTGGAAATACAGTCAATGATGCATGACACAGCTGCATCACTTACTAGAGGCATCTTTAGGAATTTACGTGACCTTTGAAATTTCTCCTTCTTTATTGTAAGAGGTTCAAGTAACTACAATAAGATCACTAAAAAGGCCATCAGAGAACAATTTATTAGGTAAATAAATTAGGTAAATTTAGAACTGCATCTGTAGCTCTGTGAGATTTTTCTTTGTTTTCCACTACTGGCATGGTAGAACCCTTTATCATGACACAAATTTGAAATTAAAGACAAAAAAAAAACAGAAAGAAGAAAGAAAGAGAGAGAGGGAGGGAGAAATGAAGGAAGGAGAGAGAGAGGCAGGGAAGGAGGGGAGAGGCAAAAGCAGAGGATGTTAGTGTAGGTACATCAGTCAATGAAGTGTTCAAGTTGGTAGGGAATGTTGACTTACACAATAGATCTGGAAGTTGGTATTTGCTTCACTTCCTGAGTTTCACACTTACAATATGACTGAATAAGAAACATTTCTTTCCCAGGCCATGCCTCAATTTCTGCTTCAGAAAAATTAGGATGATAATAACAGATACTCCCAATATTGTGAGGATTCAATTAATAAATCTAGTTATATTTTTTAAGGTCACGTCTGAATAGAGGCTGACGGAGGGGAATCATTACAAGTTTAAGATCAGCCTTGACTATAGTATGTGATCCTGTCCAAAAAAAAAAGATAAAAAGTAATAATGAGAATAACTTCAATATATTAAACTCTTATTTTTACTGGGCATAGTATTGTACAACTTTAATTCCTTCACTGAGGAGACTGAGGTAGGAGAATTTCTGTAAATTTAAGGTCAAAGTGGAAATACAGAGTAAGTTCCAGGTCAACCCAGGCTAGAGTTTATTTGAGAGGGAGAGAGAGAGAGAGAGAGAATGAGAATGGGCATGCTAGGGCTTAGAGCCAATGCAAACAAACTCCATACATATGTGCTAACATTTGGATCTGGCTTATGTGGGTACTGGGAACCCAAACTGGGGCCTTAAGTTTCCCAGGCAAGTGTTTTAACCACTAAGCCATATCCTAGCCCACCCCCCCTTTTTTTGTCAAGGTAGCATTTTGCACTAGCTCAGGCTGACCTGGAATTCACTATGTTGTTTCAGGGTGGCCTCCAATGAACTCACAGTGATCCTTCTACCTCTACCTCTCAATGCTGGGATTAAAACATTTATTTAGTGTAGAATTTACTTCATGTTTTTATGATAAGAGTAAGTTTCAAAACAGATGTCTTCAGATATCAACATTGTGTAGACTAAAAAAAAAAAAAAAAAAAAAAAAAAAAGCAAGAACAAGACCAAAAATATCTGTTCCTAATACAAAGGTTCCTAACACAGAGGTATAGTATAATGTTTTACAAAAAAAAAAATAATTTATCTATGGCATCTTTTTATTTACACACAGGCCATGTCATCCAGTTGGCTATATCAGAAAATCTCACATTTATATAAACCATTTACTTTAACAATGTACAAAGCAAGCTTTATTTATAGTATCATGAGTGAGAAAGTTCATCTGTCATTTTTAAGGAAAATATTTAGATGTGGAGATGTCAATATCAATGAATGTTTCATGCTCTGCCAAGTAATGCAGTATAGAATTTGTGGGGGAAGGGAGTTTCAAGGTAGGGTCTCACTCTCCAGAATTTTTAAAATAACTCACAGCTTCTATGCATGTCTACCTCTGGTTTTATATTTAGAATGACACTGTTGCCCAGTATGTGTTTGTGTCTAGGTATGTGTGTTTGGGTGGTGTTGGTTCACTTTATGCTCCTATAACACACTACTACAGACTGGGTAGTGTCTTTTTTCCCCAAAAATGACATTTATTATTTGTACATTTGAAGTTCCATGTCAAAGGGCCTTCATTTGATGATTTGATGAGGGACTTTGTACTGTGTTATTCCATTGCATAAGAAAATGAGACAGAGATTGAGGGGAAGTGAAACATATATATGGAGAGAAAGAGAGAGAGAGAGAGAGAGAGATAAATGTTTAGCCACCAAATCCTTTACAACGCAGAACCCTGTTGGCCTAATCATGCTTCAAAGATCCTAGATCATAGCCCTGTATCATTCAGGATTAAATTTCTAATACATGCTCATTTGCTCTTTTCTAGGCACATTAAAATCATAGTAGAGGGCTGGAGAGATGGCTTAGATGTTAAGGCGACTGCCTGCTAAGCCTAAGAACCCGGTTCGAATCTCCAGGTCCCACATTTAGCCAGATGCAAAGTGATGCAAGTGCGCAATGCCGCACTTGCCCACAAGGGGGTGCACACATCTGGATTTCATTCATAGCAGCTGAGAGACTGCTGGCGCGCCCATTCTCTGTCTCCCTCTCCCTATCTCTCTGCCTGTCTCTCTCTGTGTCTCTCTCCAAAAATAAAAAAAAATAATAATCTTGAAAGTGTTAGATATTGACATGCTTAGAGGCTGTTGTGCATGATGTCCTTTAAAAACATCATAGTAGTGTCTGCATCTCTTCTGGAGATTATATATATATATATATATTCAGACTATAACCAACATATGGCGAAATTAATCAAGCATCTCCTTTATTGTGTCTGGATTTTAATGGAGCTGATAATCTACTTTGACAACTTGCTGAAATATTATCAGATACATTGAACAATCTCTTCTTATTATGTATGGCAGCTAGTTAAGTGCTGTAAATTCTGGGGCATTGTAAGAGTTGGGTGTGTTATGAAAGCCGCTAATAAGCATTTGAGGAGGGGGAATAACTGTGTTCTTTTTTTAAAAAAATTATTTTATTTATTTTCGGAGAGAGACACAGAGAGAGAGAGATAGACAGACAGAGAGGGAGACAGATAGAGATGGGCGCGCCAGCAGTCTCTCAGCGCTGTGAAGGAAATCTAGATGCTTGCGCCCCCTTATGGGCAAGTGCAGCATTACACCCTTGCGTCACTTGGCACCTGGCTAAACGTGGTACCTGGAGATTGGAACTCCTAGAGATTGGAACCAGCATTCTTAGGCTTAGCAGGCAGGTGCCTTAACCTCTAAGCCATCTCTCCAGCCCAATAACTGTGTTCTAAATGACCTCTGTATAATCATGTAAAAAAGCATTCAGAAACAGGTTTATGAAGTCTCTTTAATCCTAGTTAAAATAATAGTTATTTAAATAAATATAAAACATGTGAGTGTATATATATATATATATATATATATATATATATATATATATATATATGTTCATATTCATATATATGTATCATTATCATATGTTTATTAGTCAATTTTAGTCCAAATTTGATGATACTGTTTCTAGCACTGATATTCCAATATTCCAGTACCAAATTCATTAGTGAAATAATTCTTTTTTGATTAGTGAATTGGTAAATTGTAATAATTAAAAAATGTTAATAACAACATATTTTAGGGTTTTGTTAAAAATTAATTAAATACTACCTTAAAGTAACTTATATGCTAAAATATCTCATCATTAGGCCAATAATAATACTTTATAAAGATTTCTGACTATATATAAGCATCATAATTTATGTATGATAATGCAATAATATATACTTATTATGGAATAAAGGCAAACAATGGATCATTATTTCCAGTTTTATCACCAAACTGAAATGAATGCTACATATATTACTTTCCAAATCTTGCAAAAGCAATGGTATTATCTGGATAGAATGATATGTTATACACTTCCATGTGCTATGATATCTTGATTTTTGACTCAACATTATAATAGAGATTTTCTTGTAATCAAAAATTATGGGCAGCTTTTATGGCTTAGTGATAGAATACTTAGTGATAGGATACTTACTATGTAAGTATAAGGTTCTTAGTTTGACCTCTAGCACACACATAAAAATCTATGAAAGGTCTTGCATGCTTGTAACCCCATCACTGAGAGCAGACATTGACAGTGGATCACTGGGGTTCACTGGTATTGAGTTTAACTGAAAAACAATGAACAGATGACTAAGAGGGACATTCTGTTTCAAGGAAATAAGATGCAAGAACAACAGAGGTGGGTACTCTCTGGCCTCCACATATGTGTGCATAAGCATAAGTGTGACCATTTGTACCACATAAGTACATACACCACACACACATAAATATATAACTCAGTGATACTACATACATATACCATTTTAATAAAAAGAAAATAAAAAATGGAAGTATCACTCAGTGGTAAACCACTTACACAGCATATATAAGGCCCTTTCTTATTGCCAGCACTACAAACAAGATAAAACAAGTATTGATTAATTTTATTTTTAAATTAAATAATTTTGAGTCCAGATATTATACCTGGCATGTACGGTTCACACTTTTGTCTTTATAAAAAGGAAGAGCAGGGTGATTTCCCACTTGTGATTCCAAAAATACAGGTTTACCTACAAGGGCACAGCCAGGCGTTCTCAGGTCAGCCATAGACACTGGAACATAAACTGAGAAGGACACCATCATGATCAGTCTGAATAATTGTGGGAGGCTGAAGGAGATTGCCTGCCTATCTGAGAGATAAACTCCAGGGAGTCCTTCTGTAGTCAGCATTACATACTGTCCTCATAATGATCATCCCTTTGGAGGCTGAGAAGAAGGAAGATTAATTGTAGTGAAATAACCCAAGGATTCTCCATGACAAAGGATCGTGTGGTAGGGGAAGTGTTGGAAGAGAATTACCCAGTTAGCCGAAGGACAGTCCTTTAATATCATCCCATAGCTCAAGCCTCTCTACCTCGGATAAGTGGGACAAACCCATATTCACTTTTCATCAAAGCTTCAAGAAGAGAATCTAAGACTGGTGGCATAGAGAGAATGGTTGGTGTGAAGTCGCAAGGAAAAGTTCAGCTGGATAAGAACTTGTGACTGTAAATGTCCCAGGATTCAGTCACCTAAAAGACATTTTATGGAAAGATTCCAAGCCCTCATTTTGCTTACACTTTAAGATCCCAGAACACGATCACACCAGGACTCCAGTACTATAAAAGTTGATTTCAACTGAAAGACTTGTAAAATGCAAATACTCCTAGGGAGGATTGTTTCTTATGGTCAGAAGGAAAACAGGAAAAAAAAAAGTCAGTAGAGAAAAGGAAAGACTCCACAGCCCAACTATAAACTGCAGCCCAGCACCAGACTGCATCAGCACAGATTCTTACACTAAAACCTTTCATTGCCCTAATTTCTACTAGCAAAATAGCAAGTTGACCTCCCACCAAGAAATCATGCTTTTCCAAAAGCCAAAAATGTATATTGTAAAAATGACAATGCAAGAATCATAGTTAGATATGATAAATATGCTGAGGTTCGCAGACATAAAACATTAAAAAACTGTGGGCAATATGTCAATAGTTGTAATGGAAAAGCCCATAGTACATGGGAACTGAGGCATCGTAAGTAGGGAGGAGACTATGAGTAATCAAAGAGTATGAGAGAAAGTCAGAGTTCTTTTGATGGGTCTGACGAGGCTGACAGAAGAATCCTTGAGCTTAAAAACCAATCAAAACATACGTCCGAAACTGAGATGTAGGGAAGAAAAAAGTAATAATACACGAGGACTGTAGGGCAACTTCACTCTTCATCTGTCTAAAATTAACATTTATGTTTTGGTTTGTTGGTTATATACACATTAATTATTTTATTTTATTTTATTTATTTTATTTATTTTTGGAGAGAGTCAGAGAAAGAGAGTGAGAGAGACAGAATGGACTCGCCTGCAGCCTCTCAGATGCTGTGAACTGACTCCAGATGTGTGCGCCCCCTTGAGGGCAATTGCAGCATTGCATCCTTGGAGTCACTTTGCCACTAGCTAAACATGGGACCTGAAGAATTCAAAGGGCATTCTTAGGCTTTGCTGGCAGGAGCCTTAACCACTAAGCCATCTTTCCAGCCCTATTTTCAACTTTTTAAAAATTAATTATGAGCTTTACTGTACGAACAAATAACCCTCAGGTTATCCTTTTATATCCCCTCTTCTCCAGCTTCCATTCCACTGAAAGCCTCCCTCAGTGGTGTTATTGGAATTCACCATGTGATGGTGAATATACGAGTCAGTTTCTGTGTGTAGGAGGTGAAAGAATACCTCAGTGTACTGCTTCCCACCCTATGGCTTTTACAATCATTCAGAACGTCTTCTGCAATGCTCCCTGAGCTTTGGTGAGTGTTATAAGCCTGCTTTAGGGAAGAACTCACTGCAACCTCTGGATTTCTGCTTTGATGAGTTTTGAGTATCCTCAGTGCATATCTCCATCTTCCTTGAGCTGACTGTGAGGCTAGCAGTAAGAGCAGCACTCATGTTTAAATCACCACTTCCTGTGTACCATCTCCTGGGCCCTGAAAAATGTTCTAGAGGTGGCTCATCTTGTGATAGGCTATTAGCTATATTTTCCTGTTATATTGATAGCTCTTGATGCACCCATTTTCACTGTCATTTGTCAAAAACAAAAGAAAAAGGAAAGCCAGATTCTCCAACCAAGAGTGAGAAGAGGGTGGATTAAAAGGGATAAGCATAGTTATTTAAAAGGCATTTTTATGGGTATAGCTACTCTTCTTGACTAAAGACCAGTGGGAGTTTCTTTTTGGATTGCATGACCTTCATTTCTATAGGATTCTGAATTGGATATCAGTACCAGGTATGGGTTCTCTACCACTGAGCAGGCCTCATATCCAATCAGAGAGCCACTGATTACCACACAGGCTGTGTGTTGTCATTGCACAGCTGGGTACATCCTGTCCAGCAAATTAATTTTATACTGTGCAGGATCCCATGCTTGTTTACACTGTTGGTGACTCTTATACCCCAGCAGTTCACATAGCACTTTCTAGCACAGAGTGCTAGCCAGCATGGAACTGGCTTCCTTTTAAATTCCAGCATCATCTGTTGATGTTCTGTACCCAATGCTGGTGGTGTCTTCAGCAATAGAATAGGGACTTATCATGTAGAACTGGTGGGTAACCCAGTGCTTTGGCAATAGCCTGTATTATTTTGGGGACCTCCAGAGTCTTAATTTGAATGCTAACAAATGTTTTATTTATGCTTCTGAGTCCTTGTGTTTTATCCTTCTTGTTTAGTTTTGGTGTATCATTTTAAATTTCTTTTTCTTTCTTTCTTTTTTTTTTTTTATTTATTTATTTTTTTTGAGAGAGAGAGAGACAGAGAGAGGGAGAGGAAGACAGAGATGGACATGCCAGCAGTCTTCAACGCTGCGAACGAAATCCAGATGTGTGCACCCCCTTGTGGTCAAGTGCGGCATTGCACCCTTGTGTCACTTTGCATCTGGCTAAATGTGGGACCTGGAGATTGGAACCAGCGTTCTTAGGCTTAGGAGGCAGGTGCCTTAACTGCTAAGCCATTTCTCCAGCCCATAAATTTATTTTTTTTGATGACATATTTTCCAGTTTGATCTGATAAATCATTAAAATACACATTATTAGGTTTGGTCATCATGTGATAATATAGATCTCCAGAACTTCCTCATTTTATAGATGAATGTTGTTATAATTTGCCCATATAATAAGCTTTTTCACCCACACTCAAGCCCCTGATAAACACTATGCTATGCTCTGTGACTATGAGTTTGACTCTTCTAGAGTCTACATACAAGTGCATACACATGATATTTTTCTGTCTGTATTTGGCATATTTCACTTAGCATAGGTCATCCAGGTTTACACATGCTGTTTGTAGACTCAAGATTCTCTTGTTTTAAGTCATCAGCGAATGTTTTATTATCACTATGTGACAAATGGTACAAAGTTTTCCATTAATATTACTTCATAAAGAATTAAGAAGACTTTAATATCATGATAATTTTCATTGTTATTTTTCAAAGTGCTCATCAACATAACATTTATATTTGCATAAATTGTTTTCTTTTTTCATCATATTATGTCATTCTGTTATGTATCACAAATAAGTGAATTAATATGAAGGAAGTGAACTTCAGCTAATGAAATCTGATGAAACTGTTAACATGCTGCTTCTTTAAATTATGGTTGATAGATATAAATGTACTGATTATATTATAAATTAATTATAAAATTATTAAACAAAGCACTAAATTACATAAAATTAAATTAATTTAAATTATTGACTGTAATAAATTTAATGGAATCGTAGTCACTTGAAGGAAGCCCATTTACATTTAAATTGCTAAAAGCAAAGAATAATACTTTACAAAATTCAGCAATGTAGATAGAAGTGCTCATTTACATAGATTTTAAAAATGTCTCTATGCAAATATGTAATTCATTTGCTAATGAAATTTCCTTGAAATTTCCAAGTTTGAGAAGCTTGTATGATAAATGAAGTTCTCCTTTCCTTGAAATATGTTAATATTTTGAGTAAATAAATGTACGATTTCACCTTCATAACCAACCATACCACATACATCCTTATACACCATGCACAAAACACAGATATTCTTCAATACATGTGCTCAGAAAAAGGAACTGTGCCAGTAAAATTTCAAGAGCATTATTTAAACTAATGATGGAATAAATGCCTATATTGACAAAAATTAATCATATGACAGATGTTTATATAAACTTTCCATAACTGGGAGTGACAGGGAATTCCAGACATCTCACCAACTGGCATTCTGCATAAGTCAGAGTTAAGTCATCAGAAGTTCATGTAGGTGAGGGGTCTTTGATGTTAATGCACATCCTAAGAAGAGAGTATCCTTATAAATATTTTCTCAAAACATGCAAGTAGCCTTGGTAACATCAAATCATGTTTCCTTTCCAATGATGCTTATACTCTGTACTGAGATCTTAATAAAATGTACACACCTTGTCTTTCTTTACCAAACTACTAATGTAACGCTCAAAATCACATACTAAATTAAATTGCCATTTCACAAAAATTACATATAAAAGATAAAAGGCAATTGTCTGGAAGTGTGGACAATTCAATCAGGAATTGATAAAGAAGTTTTACATGCTGCAGTTTAATTAAGTGTAGAAATGCTAAAAAATACCCTGTGGGTGCTTACTTTTACTTTCATTTTCATCATAGGTGAAAAAGAGGGATTTTTATAACCAAGGAAACAACCCCCGCCCGACAAAATAACAAAAAGAAATAAAATAGAACTCTAATAAACTCTTTCCTAAACTATTCTATTGATACAGGAAATAAAATTTATTTTTTAATATATTTGATTTATTCATTTATTTATTAGAGAGACAGGGTGGAAAGACAGAAAGGGAGAATGGTCATACCAGGGCTTCCAGCCACAGCAAATGAACTCCATATGCATGCACCACCTTGTGCATATGGCTTATGTGGGTTCTTGGGGAATAGAACCTGGGTCCTTAGGGTTCACAGGCAAATGCCTTAACCGCTAAGCCATCTCTCCAGCCCAAATTCATTTCTAAAATATAGCAATATTTTTCTTTGACACTTTAGTATTGCTTTGCTTGAATCTTTCATTTCACAATTTCACCTTTTAAGGAAAAAGAGACAAGCTATAAAAGAGGAATGACTTATGATCATAATGAACAAATGTTCTTGAGTTTAAAGGTGATCTAATTTAAACCTAGCAACTTACATAATCTATTATTAGAAAGTTTTCTAATATTTACCTTACAGTTTCCTGCTCAACTGCAGTGACTTCACTTATTTACTTTGACAAAATTTTGGGGTACCCTAAATTTGCAATAAGCATGGACAAAGCCTCAAAAAATACCTAAAAGATGGTTAAAATGACAGACTAGATAAAGATGTGATACTTGGTCTTTCTGATGCCTACCTAGTGTTGCAGGATGGAATGGAGCTCAAGGAAGGGAATAGATTGCCATTAAGATGCAAGTGACCAGAATCTCATGAACTCTGAGCCACAGGTCCTGGTACAAGTTATCAACGGAATGACAGTTGTGGACTCAGAGGAGTAAATGTAGAGTTTGAGTGTAAATGTATGTCCACCATAGCCTGAGGTATCTTGATTAAGCTTCCTACTTAAGTGTCCAGAAGGCAAAGTCCTGGAAGATGTCTATCATTGCAATGGTATGTTATGAGATTTATTTATTTATAGATGAGGTAAGAGGAGAAAGAAAGCAAGAAAGTTATCAAGCCAAGAAAACCCCACTTCCCAGCCTACCTGAGAAGGGTGAAAAGAAAGTGGGAAAATTTCAGATGATGGGTTGGATCAAGTTCTTTTTATAAATTAGGCATCTATTTAGTATGGACCTCATTGAAAAGTTAAAATGTATATGATGAACCTTGATTGGTTTCTAGGCTCAGGATGGATGCTAATTCAGGCAGGGTGCACTGTCAGGGCAAGGCCAAGAAAAAGGTGCTATTGTTGCTCACAGCTGTTGTAGAAGAGATTGAATTAGGCTGGAGTTCTAGTCTCTGAAAGGCTGAATGCTATTGATGAATCTGTGGGCTAGTCCCCTAGCTATTACTACCTATGAAAAAGCTACCTTGTTCCTAATCCATATCTCTAGTACCTCATTGTATGATTGAGATAAATAAGCTCTTGTCAAAATACAATACTTGTTTTTATGACCTAAGGGTAGAACATATGTGTAAGTGCATATGTTTATTTAAGAAGAAACATGAAGCAAGTTTACAGCACTCTGAATAAATCTTCCTGCTCAAACCATAGTATTATATAATGTTATATTATTCAATCAAAACAGTGTAGATAAACTGGAAAAATGACTAAGCATAGAAGTAAAATAATTTCAGTATATCGTTCTAAGCTGCCCACCACACACCCATAAGAACATATTGGAGCAATGTAACAGTGGATAGCTCCATTTTTGTACACATTCATTTGAGTTCAATGAGAGAGAGAGAGGATTAATTGGTGCACCAGGGCCTCAGCCACTGCAATCAAACTTCAGATACTTGCACACCCTAGTGGATATGTGCAATCTTGCACTTGCCTCAACTTATATGTCTGGCTTATGTGAGGTCTGGAGGGTGAAACATGGATCCTTAGGCAAGAACCTTAACTGCTAAGCCATCGCTTCAGCCCCCCAAGTGTAAGGTATCATTCAGCTCTTCTTATCATCTCTGCAATAGATTTGCATCTTTTCCATTTTTCTAGAATCACTTTACTCCTATTCTCTCTACTCCCCATTTTTGTTTTTTCCTGGTGGAAGGAACCCTTTACTCTGTATCAATATTATCTCCACTTCTTTATGATGTTGTGTGTGTGTGTGTGTGTGTGTGTGTGTGTGTGTCTGTATTTCTGTTTGTGGGTATGTGTGAGTGTGCCATATTCTGGCAAGTCCATTGGAGAATTTTTTTTCTAGACTGACAATGTTTTCAAGTAGACATTTTATTATTATTAATGTTACTATATTAATTATTGTTGTAATTATTTAACCAGTTGATAAAAAATGCTTAATTTCAAAATGTCTATTTCTGAATGTTTATAGTGCAATAGGTTAATTGTGACTACCTCCATTTCCCTATTTACCCACTCTTAATTATATAGAATGTCAGTAGTATCATCTGCAAGGATATCTAACTCATTTTGTTACTCAGACTTTTAACATATACTGATTCAACCTTCGTGATTCACTAATATTTCACATGTTACTTTCATTTTATTTCACATTTATTAAATAAATTATTTTGGGAAGAGGTTAATACCTCAGGAACTATGTATAAGAGCTATTGGTGTCTGTACATATAATGCATGATTAAGTGACACACTCAATATTGTGTGTATTATAGGTGTGTATTATAGAATATTTGATACATTAATATGAGTTAAATATGGGGCTGGTATAATAACTTAAGTGTATCTACAGACATAATACATTATTTAAGTTTGACTGAGTTTAGCCTTGTAAGTACAGAATACTCATTTTAAATTAGCAACTGTTGGGCCTGGAAAGATGGGTTAGCAGTTAAGCTCTTGCCCGGGAAGCCTAAAAACCCTGCTTCAAGGCTCAATTCCCCATAACCCATGTAAGCCAAATGCACAAGGTGGCACATGCATCTGGATGGAGTTCATTTGCAGTGGATGGATGTACTGGCACGCCCATTCTCTCTCTGTCTACCTGCCTCTTTCTCTCTTTGTCTTCTCTCTCAAATGAATAAATAAAAAATAAACATCAAAAAATTAAAATTAGCAACTGCAATTTCAGAAGTAATGAGGATTTTAAAATAGGAAAAGCAATTGTGTATATATCATTTTCTTTATGGATTAACTCTTTCTACCATCAAACTCACTTTTTTCAATAGGATTCAATATAAAGAAATTATTTTATATCAACAAGCACAAAAAATCCACTAACCAAGGGAAATTTTTTATGCAAAAAAAAATATTTTTAAAATATATTTTAATTTAATTGTCTATGATATTCACTTTGATGAAATAAAAAAAAAATAAATGGTAGGATGTATAATTTGAGTCATATTTAAAGATTTATGGTGCTCACTTGTTACAATTTATGACAAATAACAGTTATTACTCTAGGCTTGTAAAAACACTAGGTATACCACACAGGAAGGCTCTACCTACTGAGGCTTAAGTTGTCTATTCATTTGTCTTTGAAACACATCTTAGGCAATATTTGTTCCAAATTTTTTTCTAAATTAATCAGGCCTGTTGAACGTGCTGATGAAAATGTCTTCATAATATATTGTGTTAAATATACTGAATCTTCTCAGATACCCAGCATGCCTGGGATGATTTATTACATTACCTATCGATTAATACAATATGAAGGTAATATTGAGACTTCTCAGTTCTGCAGCTGTCTACATCTCAGTAAAGGGAATAATCACCCATTCGGTTACATAAACAAAACCCTTTGCCATTACCTTTTCTATTCTCTTTTTCTCTAATATCAGCCTGAACATTGAGGAAATCCTGTAGATGTTGGTTCCCCACCAGGCAGATTGCCTCTAATGCTGCTGCTACAATTCTAATACTAAGCCAATATCAGCTCTTACCTGAGGAACTGCACCATCCTTTTAAGTAGGCTATAACTTCCATTCTCAATTCCCCCACATGGCAATTCCCTACTGAAATTAAAGCTATACATGGAGCAACACCTATATCAAAGTAATTGTTTTTTCATTGTTTTACATAGTTTCATCTATCTCATAGCAATCTAAATCTTGTTCACCACATTACAAAGGACACTACCACTTCTTCCATTTTTTTCAACCTGGTTCATTTCTTTATTGATTGTTCTCTATCTCTGTAAGCTTTAAATGAAATGTCCTTCTATTTCTCTCTGTTACTCCTTTCCAATGATTCATTTCTGAATATATTCATGAAGGAGATATCTGTTTGTTTGCCTTCTTCATAATACTTAACACTATGAGAAAGTACAAATAAAAATTCTGGCACATAGAAGGCTGTTAGCATAACTTTGAGTAAAGCTAGTATGTAATGTAGAAGTAATTAACAAGCTCCAAATGAACAAGATGCAAGGAGGGAGGGAGGGGGAGAGAGAAAGAGACTTGGTTCCATGGTGGCAGAAAAGTAATGACTATAAAATTAAATCAAAATAATCTTACAAATTCCAAAACAATTATTTCGTTCTTTACTTTCTACTTACATACAAAAAACAAAGAACAGTTTTATTAGATAATAGAGTTATAATTAAAAGAATTAATGAACATATCCGATCATAACTAATATAAAAGATGTAATGAGCAGTGACTATGTTAAAGGGTGTATCTGCAATTGTGGATTCTGGATATATAATAGTTTAATGGTGTTTTTTTTCTCTCTTATGCTGGGATTGAATTTAGAACCCCATGCATGCTAGGAAAGTCAGGTCAATATCATTCTCTTTACAAATGAGAAACAGATGGGGTAATTAATATAGTTGATATTTTCCAATTTAACATAAAACATAATTGTATGTATTTGTGATATTAAAGACTCATAAGAAAAATCATCATTTGTATTACCTTATCTCAAAAAAAAAGTAATGATATTATGGCAGTACTTGATAATGTAATGATAACACATAGAATTTCTTTATAAAAGGAAAAGGTAATAATTTAACCTACATAAATTTATTCTTAAATATACTTTTAATTTAAAAAGGTTTATTTTACTTTTAAAGTATTATTAATAATTTTAATTGTATTAATTATAAACCACCATTAAAAATGTAGGACCGGCTTGGCTGGTGAGATGGTTTAGCAGTTAAGGAGCTTGCCTGCCAAAAGCCAAAGGCCCAAGTTCAATTCCCCAGGACCCATGTAAACTAGATGAACAAGGGACCACAAGTGTCTGGAGTTCATTTGCAGAGGCTGGTCCTTAGCCCGCCCATTCTCCTGTGTGCTCTCTCTCTCTCTGTCTCTCAAATAAATGAATTAAAAAAAAAAAAATGTAGAGAAAACTTAATAATAACAGCAGATCAAAAAGCCATTATTTAACAAATGAATGTTGGAGTCACTCATGAAATTAAAACTTGAAGACTTCACTTCATCCTTTAGAAAACTCAATACTTCCAAGTTTCCCATACCCATCCCTCCAGAATTCAACCTTACACCTTTATAATTGGGAAACTTAGTAGTATAAAGTTAACCTAAAATGTAAACCAAGTATCCTGTTGTTGGAGTGTAAATATCCACTTATTCATATATTTATTAATTTCTTCATTGAATATTTGGTAAATCCTTCATACTGACATTATGCTGAATATACAAAATTTCTTAGTGTTATAGACTTGGCAGGTATTTCTAGGCAACAAAATGCAGTATTTCAAATATTCATTTTGTATATATCCTCTTGTGTTGCTCCTTTTTCCATTCTCCAAAAGTCATGCATTCCTGGTCAGAGTGATGTGACATTTTTTTAGGAAACACAATAGCTCCCTACATGGCTGGTCTCATAATCACATTATTTTGCAGTACTATCTTCACAGAAAATTCTACTTGGCCAAGCCTGGGGACACATATCTGTAATCTCTGATGCCTGTGTGGGTGACCTAAGAAGACCCTGACTAAAAAATAAATAAAAATAAAAATGTCAGTAACAACATGCAACAAGCACTCCATTTGAACTAGAAGTATTTTCAGAATATGTTATAAACATTTCTATCCTCAAATGAATAGTTATTTCAATTGGGGAAATGTTATTTGAAATTTCTACATTCTACTTTTCTGTTAACTTTTAAGTATAAGTGCAACTGCGTATATTTACTCTTGTTGACATTATTAAAATGATTACATGCTTGGCTCTATAAAAACAAACAATAAAAAATGATGTGTGTTATTTCCCAGTATTTTCTGTTTGAAAAGAGAGGGTGAACCTGGGCTGGTAATATCCCTACAGCTGCAGAGTTCTCTTTTGATCCATTCATTTTTACATGAGAATTTTGAACAAATTATCAAATTATAGCTTATTTTCTTGATTGACAACCGTAATTGTAGTGCCCCAACACATTTGAGTGAAGAATCTTAAGTAAAAACATAGGCTCATTTAGAATTTGTAAACAGAAATTTTCCAGGAATAACATTGCTTGTTTTTATTATTAGTATAAATTTAAACTATTTCTAATTCATAGATATAACTTTATAATGAAAGGTATAGTCAGTGTGATATTAATTATTGTCATATTTTAATGTAAAGTGGTGAAAAATTTGCTTAAATATAAGAGATTGGTTACAACATGGTATGCTATCTTTAAATGTCGAAAAATGGTACATATTATTCTATGAGCTGCTTTTTTTTCTTGATAATCATTTGTGTTATTACTGATGTAAACACAAACTTTCACATGTTATGTGAGTGTAGAAAATGGCTACATACGAACACTTGCTTCCTAACAATGATAACTAACCAAGGAAGAGAATCATCACATGGTTTTTCACATAGAAAGTATAATGTAAAGCACAGAATCTCAAATTACCTAATCTTAAGAAAGAGGTAAGTCTTTTATAGGATAGATTTTATAACTATACTGTTTCTAGAAGTGATATAAAGAGTTACAGTGGCATGCCACAAATAGATACATGAGCAAACCCAACAAGCTAAATACACACAAGGGGTATGCAGTGATAAATAGGCGTTCTGAGCTCACATTGAAGCCACAAAGATTTCTAGCCATGACCTTTGGACACTCCCCAAGGCTCAACCTAATTCACAGGAATGGTACACAGCTGAGTGGGACAAAGTGGGACAACTGAAGCTTTAACCCCTTGTCCAAGGCAAGACATCAGCCTTCTAGCTTTGGAAGACATTTAGAAAAATCCTTCTAATTACACTGCATTTCTCTCAAGGTCAAAAATAGTCCCAATAATTCTACTTTCTTGATTTCCATCCAATATTTTCTGAAAACTCCACCCACTGTAATAAGTCTGAGGATGCAAATACAGAAAAGCTAAAAGAGGTAGCAAAACTGCTTAGTAATTAATAAAATCAGGCATAAAACACTGAAGCCTGCAAAAATATCATCAAGACAACAGTGAATAACCCATCTCAGACCAATTATGCTTCCACATAATGTAAACAAAGAGAAAACATGAATACTAAGCTAATATTCATAGCAACATGCTCAAATATTAAACCTATGAATAAATGAAATTTTTACAAGATATGTATGTCAGAATTATGAAATATCATTGTAATTTGGATATGATAGCATCTTAACATCTGTAGCCTCAAATAAAACTTGGATTAGAAATAGTTTATTAAGTAATTAGTTATGATATTCAGGAATAGAATGAGCCCTCAATGTGTTATATCTGGTGTTCTAATAAGAGGACAATGTGAAAAATGTATGGAAACTACCACTGATAACTAGGCAGAAACTGGAGTGATTCAACTACAAGCCAAGAACAGGAGAGCTTGACAATAAACATGGGAACCTAGGAAAGGGGATGGAAGTTTCTAGAGTTTCAGTGTGAAAATGGTTGTAAAGATACCTAGAATCGTTCCCTGTTTTTAAGAGCTCACAGAGGTCAGATGGGTACATTGCTATTTAATGCAATTGGAAAAGGTGTTAAACTTTCATGTTTCCAATTATTCTTTGTTAGTAGTACATGGATGTACAACTGAATTTTAATTATTTAGTTTTAGAACATTTTTATAAGCTTATAGGGAAAATTTAGACTCTAAAAATTGCTGGCATATCTCAGGCAATGTCTTGCTATTAACATTTTCTATTTGCATGATACATGTTATGCAGTATAAATAATGATATGGTATTACCTAAAATCCATACTTCATTCATGTTTTCTTAGTTTCCATCTAATGAACATTTTCTATTCCAGGATACCACACTATGTTTAGTTGTCATTGTTTCTTAGTTTCCTCTTGGTTGTAATTGTTTCAAAACTTCCTTGTTTTCTTTATGAATTTGAAGAGTACTACTGTTAAAGTATTTTGTCGAATACCTCTTGACTGATAGTTTTATGCTATTTTGTTATGATTAGATAAGGTATAAAGGCTTTGGGAAGGATGCCGACATAAATCCACATCACACTGAGCCCATATCAGGATTAACATGATTTAGGATTGCTGATATGACAGATTACTTCTTCCCCCAAAGTCAAGCCAGGCTCCACTGAGAATTCTTTTTGACTATACCTCAACTTTATAAAAATTAGGTTCTGAGATCATGATTCTGTCTACCTCCTCTCCCAAATTAACACACACATATACACATACACACACGCGCGTGCACGAGTGCACATGCTTTGTTTCTGACAGTTTGAGAATATATCCTTAACATGACCCCAGCCCTCATGAAACTGCCTTCCTAAGAACATTTAAAGCTGTTAAGAAAATAAAGTACTAAAATTTGACTGCTTGATTGCCTTGTACCACTTACAAAAAGGAGCTGACAATTGCCTTCAATTCTTTTGAGATCTATGTGTGTCCTATAATTCCCAAATGTCTTTTCAAAATTTTATTGACAATTTTTAT